>RPFO01000246.1:3123217-3163217 GCA_009746045.1 Mesostigma viride
AGGGAGGGAGGGAGGGAGGGAGGGAGGGAGGGAGGGAGGAGGAGGGAGGAGGGAGGGAGGGAGGGAGGGAGGAGGGAGGGAGGGAGGGAGGGAGGGAGGGAGGGAGAGGAGGGAGGGAGGGAGGGAGGGAGGGAGGGAGGGAGGGAGGGAGGGAGGAGGGAGGGAGGGAGGGAGGGAGGGAGGGAGGGAGGAGGGAGGGAGGGAGGGAGGGAGGAGGAGGGAGGGGAGGGAGGGAGGGAGGGAGGGAGGGAGGGAGGGAGGGAGGGAGGGAGGGAGGGAGGAGGGAGGGAGGGAGGGAGGGAGGGAGGAGGGAGGGAGGGAGGGAGGGAGGGAGGGAGGGGAGGGACGGAGGGAGGGAGGGAGGGAGGGAGGGAGGGAGGAGAGGAGGGAGGGAGGGAGGGAGGGAGGAGGGAGGGAGGGAGGGACGGAGGGAGGGACGGAGGGAGGGAGGGAGGGAGGGAGGGACGGAGGGAGGGAGGGAGGAGGGAGGGAGGGAGGGAGGGAGGGAGGGAGGGAGGAGGGAGGGAGGGAGGGAGGAGGGAGGGAGGGAGGAGGGAGGGAGGGGAGGGAGGAGGGAGGGGGGAGGGAGGAGGGAGGGAGGAGGGAGGGAGGAGGGAGGAGGGAGGGAGGGGAGGGAGGGAGGGAGGGAGGAGGGAGGGAGGGAGGGAGGGAGGGAGGGAGGGAGGGAGGGAGGGAGGAGGGAGGGAGGAGGAGGGAGGGAGGGAGGAGGGAGGGGGGAGGGAGGAGGGAGGGAGGGAGGGAGGGAGGGAGGGAGGGAGGGAGGGAGGGAGGGAGGGAGGGAGGGAGGGAGGGAGGAGAGGGAGGGAGGGAGGAGGGAGGGAGGGAGGGAGGAGGGAGGGAGGGAGGGACGGAGGGAGGGAGGGACGGAGGAGGGAGGGAGGGGGAGGAGGGAGGGAGGGAGGGAGGGAGGAGGGAGGGAGGGAGGAGGGAGGGAGGAGGGAGGGAGGAGGGAGGGAGGAGGAGGGAGGGAGGGAGGGAGGAGGAGGAGGGAGGGAGGAGGGAGGGAGGGAGGGAGGGAGGGAGGGAGGAGGGAGGGAGGGAGGGAGGAGGGAGGAGGGAGGGAGGAGGGAGGGAGGGAGGGAGGGAGGGAGGAGGAGGGAGGGAGGGAGGGAGGGAGGGAGGGAGGAGGGAGGGAGGGAGGGAGGGAGGGAGGGAGGGAGGGAGGGAGGGAGGGAGGGAGGGAGGGAGGGGAAGAGGGAGGGAGGGAAGAGGGAGGGAGGGAGGGAGGGAGGGAGGGAGGGAGGAGGGAGGGAGGGAGGGAGGGAGGGAGGGAGGGAGGGAGGGAGGGAGGGAGGGAGGGAGGGAGGGAGGGAGGGAGGGAGGAGGGAGGGAGGGAGGGAGGGAGGGAGGGAGGGAGGGAGGGAGGGAGGGAGGAGGAGGAGGGAGGGAGGGAGGAGGGAGGGAGGGAGGGAGGGAGGGAGGGAGGGAGGGAGGGAGGGAGGGAGGGAGGGAGGGAGGAGGGAGGGAGGGAGGGACGGAGGGACGGAGGGACGGAGGACGGAGGGAAGGAGGACGGAGGACGGGCGGGCGGGCGGGCGGCGGGCGGGCGGGCGGGCGGGCGGGCGGGCGGGCGGGCGGGCGGCGGGCGGGCGGCGGGCGCGGCGCGGCGGCGGGCGGGCGGGCGGGGGCGGGCGGCGGCGGGCGGGCGGCGGGCGGCGGGCGGGCGGGCGGGCGGGCGGGCGGGCGGGCGGCGCGGGTGGGTGGGTGGGTGGGTGGGTGGGTGGGTGGGTGGGTGGACGGATGGATGGATGGATGGATGGATGGGTACACGCAATCCTACCGGTCTAATCTATATACAAAACAATCCTACTCTAAATCTAGCTATGGACCCCTAGGGGTCAAGTGTCTAGCATGCTTCCCACGTGTGCATGCAAATTAACATGCGGCTTCCCCACGTACGTGCTGGACGGGGGTCGTTGTCTTAGATATGACCTTAGCCCACTTGGCCTTGCATGTCCATGATCTTTTTCCAAATCACGGAGAGTCCTATAGGCCCCCCATGTCCTCTACGAGCTGCTCTTTGAAGGTGCGGGCCTTGCGGCGTCTAGCCTGGCTGGGCCCATCCCACGTGAGGAGGTGCCTGCCCGGCTGAGCAGGGCGCAGCCCTGCAGAGGGGCCACATGAGGTGTCTACCTGGTTACATGCATGGTGCGAGCCAAGTACCCTATATAGCTGCAGGCGCCTCTGCTTGATGGTGCTGGTGATAAGTGGCATGCCTCGGTACAAGTCCTCCTTGCGGACATGTGAGCAGCGCATCCCACACAGAAAATGTCCAGACCGCAGCAGGTTGGTGACCGCGCCGTCCAGCTTTTTGGCGAGCATGCCATACAGAGGCTCTGGGGGGCCATCGAGGTGTCAAATTAGGGGGTTGTTTATATAGGCACATCCTCGTCTGTACTGACACCTACCTAGGCCCGCAGACGCACAGATGAGGTCGATAGGCAACAAATAGTAATGCTACATCCATTGGAGCTAATAACTCAAAGCCTCAAGCATAGGACACGGCCTGGTACACCAATATAGTACTTATGCCCTGCTATAAGACCTGGACTTAAAACTGAAGAATGAAAGTAAATTACAACTTCTACAGATGCGTGTGATCGAGCTCCGCTACTTGCATGTGTAACCACCCCTGTGCTTTTATTCTTGGTGTCAGCCAGGGCTCCCCAAGGGGAAAGAGTGCCAGGGGTTCAAGAAGCCAGCTACTTGTACTATCGTACACCTTTGTGCAACATGCAAAACTTCTACAACTCCTATCTGAATGCGTATCACAGCTACACATGCACGAGGACACCCATAATGGCACAAAGGTACACATATATACAAAAAATAATTACAAGGCCAGCTAGTAGTACTAGATATCTGAAAGGCGCTATGATGCAGAGAGAAACAAACAAACTCCTCGACTGTAGCAGGCAGCTCCCTGGCCTTGCGGGGCTGCACTGCTTGGCCACCCCCGCCATTCCTCCCAGAGCCCAGTCTGGGCACAAGAGTTGCACCTGCCGGCCGTGATGACATCATGCATACGCTGACATCATGCGCACACGTGCTAGATGCATCCGGCCATCTGCAATCCATAGAGACCGGCATGCAAAACACCTCAGCCAACTGCAGAGCCGAATCACAGGAACCCGCACGCGCCTGGCAGGAACGTCCAGCGACCGATAGTGATCTGGACATCGAGAACACGGAAGACGAGCAGGAACAAAGCAGCCGATCAAGAAGGTGACATAAATCAAGGAACCCCATCGTGCCCCATTGACTATGGTAGGAACAATAACACTTCAGTGAACTATAATACAATTGACCATGGGAGTAACAACAACACCTTAGTGAACTACAATACACTTGACCATGGGAGGAACAATAACACTTAAGTGAACTATAATACACTTGACCATGGGAGGAACTCTAACACTTTAGTGAAGTATAATAAACTTGACCATGGGAGGAACTCTAACACTTTAGTGAAGTATAATAAACTTGACCATGGGAGGAACACTAACACTTTAGTGAAGTATAATAAACTTGACCATGGGAGGAACATACTTACATTGTTGAAGCTAAACCGACTAGGTCTCGCAATGAGCATCAGCCAGCTATAATATTACGTACCAGGCTATTTCCACCTCCATTCGTTTCCATCATTCTGAACGACTCGACTAACGCTGATAAGATAACAGCAGGCTCAAGCTACCATGGTCCGGATTCTGCAGATCTCTGGCCTGCGCTGGTTGCCTCATGGATATCACCATACAGGGGATCAGAATGACCAAACACTGATAACCCAACAAGATACGCTGAACGCCGACCAGTAGCAAACATCCATAGCTCCCAACTCAACCTTGGTAGCACGGTACGCTACATCTTGCAGACTGTCCGTTCGCAAATGCGACATCACCGCAAGGAGAGGACCCAAACCACTGAGGCGAACGGGCCGTGCAAGCTGCTGCGCTAACAGCCCTGAACCTGCACATCCCTCTGGCTCCCTGCGCTTTTGGCGATGCGAGGAAACACACACACCCTCCCTTACTCCAAGAATCTCACACGCTGATGCTGGTTCTGATCCAAGTAGAGCTGGCTGGGAGATACGTGTCCCGTGTTCGCGCTACCCTCCTGCTCGCAAACCTTTTCTCCACAGGCGTGCATGGCTTGTCACCGAATGTTCTACTCACAACATCACACTGTCAGCGAGATTCCAACAACAGCAGCAAAAAGGACTGCCATGCCGACAACAACCACCCATCCCAGTTTTCTCGGGCATCTAGCTCCATCCACAGCCCGTGGGACCCATGGTCCGTGGAGCCGCCGCAGTACTCGCACAACTCCACTTTCCCTCCCCCCTGCTCGCGTGCCGGCACACAGAAGGGGCCGTTCTCCCACAACAACATTGGGCCACAGTCAACACACTGAGTACCCTATCACCGTAACCCCACAGCCGACTGACATGTCCTCTGGTGCGCAAGCACAAATACACAACCGTCCGCCCTCCGTCCTGAAAACATGCTCTCCGCAATCTCTGCAGCTCCCGCCCCCCCAACCTCCCCTTCCTTTCCCCCCCCCCCCCCCAAGCCCAAGAGGAAAAAAAAAAAAAGGAAAACAGAACGAGGGTGCACATGTCATAGGCAGGGCTTGCAAAAGGCAAACAGTTGGAAACCTCCCGCCACAAAGACGACATGAATCAGAAGTACCTGATTGGATCTGGTACTTCCACGTATCAACTCACCTTACGCTTGTTGCTCTGATGCCACAGATGCGCTGTCCCTAAAACCCACGTCACTCCAGTGGCCAAACCTCCCGGCTTGCATTCCACCAAGCCAGAAACCCGACACCGAAACTGAACATGTCCCGACTCTGCACATAGGTCACCGATAGAGGACCAGCAGCCAACCACCACACCAAAGCCAGATGCCACCCCCTGCCGCGCACCCACCATGCGCTCATGACCTGTAGTGCGCGCTGCTGGTGGGGACCCGGCCGCTGCTGGTGCCGCGGACGCTAGCAGGTGCATGGTGTGCGTCCGGCGCCGCTGTCAGCTGGGGCTGCGGCAGGCGCTCCTGTCCGGCATGGAAGGCAGGCGTCCCTGGACCGATGGCGCCGCTACCAAAGCCAGCGAATGACTCGGCCGCCCTGCGTGCGCCAAAAGTGGGAGCATGTGGGAAATTATTGGGAAAGCGAAGCATGCAGCTTTGAGAGTGGGTGGTCCCTGCAGGGGCAAGAGGGCAACCCTTTCAGGGATCAGCGCATGACCCGAATGCCCACTCAGCAAATTGTGAGTGCCAGCAAACAGTCGCTCTCAGCATCTCTACATGCCTTCATCGACACAATCTTGCGGGCTCATGGCTGCGCTGAGCAGGCCTGGCTGGCTGCCACCTGGACCTGGTTTGCTTAAAGAGCCGAGATAGGGAAGCCAAGAGAACATCCATGCACACCGTTCTGGACGACACTGTCATGACTGCTAGTGTTTACTGGCTGAAAAGGTACCCAATAAACAAAAGTGCTCAAACTCCCATCCTTTCAGCTTCAACCCCGCCAGGAAGCTAATCCCTTGCGTGGTCAACAACCCCTGACTACAATGTGATATGAAACGTAACCATCGAGAAGGAATCCTGCTAGGTCCAACCATATCCAGTATCGTGAGTGGCGATTCCCATCAACTATGCTAAACCACGTACTTGCTCCTCCACAAATCGTCGAACTGGTGGCCCTCCCCCCTGGCCACATTCCGCAGGGACTCCTCGGTGTGCTCGCGGCCTTGACGATCCCGCGTCCGCTTGACACTGCGGTTCTGGTCGCCCAACGACCGGCTGATCTCCACCGTGTGTGTCCCGGTCGCGGAGTCCGACACCGCATGCTGCGACTCCGCCACACCCCCGGGCCCCATACGGGCGACGTATGTCGAGCTATAGGTGTACGTCGGCACGCCGAAGCTCGACTCGCTGACCCGGGACCTATTGTAGTTGTAGCCGTGGCCGTCGCCGACCTGGCGTTCATTCCTTCCAGCACCGTAACGAGAACCGTCGCGGTAAGCATCTGCACTGGCGGACGATGCGTGGCTATGGCCATTGGCCCTGTGAACACCGCGGTCGTGGTGCGGGTTCCCCTCCTCATGCTCTTCGTCCGGATCCTGGACATGACCTCGGGTTGAAGGGTATAAATGCATTCCATGCTCATCGTCAACCTCTTCGATCGTTACACCATGACCTCGGGGGCGCTGCGCTTGCGCATCATGATGTAAAGGGGGCGGTGCGCCCCTCCCCGACCGTGGCCAGCCATCGGGAGGACCAAGAAGGCTGCCACCAAAGTCACTGCCAAACGGGCTCCCAAAAGGCCTGTTAAAGAAATCGTGGCTAAAAGGATCGAATCGCCGAGAGTCAAACGCTGATCTGCCCCGGGTGAAAAAAGGGTCATTGTCAAATACGTCGAAAGGGCTGCCACCCTGGAAAAATTGTCGGAAAAGGTCACCACCAAAACCCGGCATCATGCTGCTCCGCTAAACACTTAAATACACCGAGTAGTACCAATTCGCAAGTTTTACCAATCGCATGTATCCTTCTCGCGGTTTTTCGTTCGCGATGATTTATCCAGCGTAATTACGTAATCGACGCTTGTGATCGACGCATTCTGCTTACCGATATGGCCGCGAGAAAAATGTCTGGAAGCGTCATCGCACAATTGTTGAGGTCAGTGACTGTCAGTGAGTTCGCAGGGCATCTAGATGACACCCGAAACCCTAGTACCTCGGCTACATTTGATGCCACGTAACCGCTCCGCTAGCTGCTTTTGCGCCAGCAGCGCTTTTGCTGGTCTGCGAATGAGTTGGATGACTGCCTGCTGGACGCTGGCAAGTGGCAAGGATGAGGTATTATCGGGCACGCGTCACTGTTTAATAAACCTGCGATGATTGTGCGGCGCCCGTCCCGTCCGGCGGCTTGCGAGTTGCGAGGCACCTTGATTGGCGGAGAGTTTGTCCATGAGGCGCATGGTTCTGACACGCGGCGCTCTTCGGGAATTCTGGGGAATTGGCGCAGGCATTTGCGTCATGGTTGCGTTGCATGCCTGCCTTTGGAATTTCTTTTGGAAATTGCCAACATTATTTTGAAGCATAGAAAAATTACAGCAAAATGGCATGACTGCGGCAAAGCAAACAATAATTAGAAAAGGTGCATGCAGCACCGAGCAAGCGGCTACTTCGGCGCAAAAATGCCAACACAGTACGACCCTTCCGCTGACTGTAATCTCCGCACTCCGTGAGAGACATGAGCGGCAACCCGGCAGAAATCACGTATACAAGCTTACAAACATTTATTCGATTGGGCGTCATTAGCAGATTCCTTGATTATTTGCGCCATTAAACCTTGCTTCCTATTCGGATGCAGTGATAGGCCGTACCTTAATACCCTGTTTTGAAGAACGGCCGGGATGCCATACTGCAGTATCTTGCAGAATTGTATGCTGTGGGAATATCAACAACTTCAGACATTTCGCTGAATTGGGCAACATGACGTATAGTAATACATCCCATTAGCACGCGCACTAGGCCCACAGGCCTCAACGGGAAAAAAATGGCGGACGAGGTACTCTTGAGGACACGGACATATTATGACAGTTCGGATGCAGACAACTTTTACTATCGGGTACGTGTGATACAATATTACATCCAGCCCACGCCCTCCCCTCCAATACCATTTCAAGTCTTCTGAATCTGCATGCATGCATACGCGGTCTCCAGCCTACCCATGCAACCCGGTGTGCGCCTTCGATTAGTGAGCAGCTATTCTGATTATCGGAAAGCGATAGTACAGCTGCTGCTGAGCCGGCAGCCGGACATGCAGTGCACGAGATGCGCGCTGCTGCTGCGAGAGGACGGTTGTGTTATATACACTAGAATGTCAGCTTCTAGTCCTACAGCGAAAATCACACCTGGTGCGCAGGCCCTGTACAAACAAACCTTCGTTCAAGCACTTACTCAGGCTGACATTGGCTTACTATTCGCGGGCGTGCGTACGGAACATCAAACTGGCAGGTGTGGGGCGGAGAAGATATCCACATCGGGCTCTACTCCTCTCCAAACCTGTCCATCGCAGAGGCAAGGTAAGTAGTGACTGAGGATCTGCATGTCAATCAATTGGGCATAGTCATGAGCCCTGTAATTACTCCCATTTCTGGCAATCATAAGTAATTATTTCGATTGTTTAATGATCTGGTGTCCCTGGCGTGCACCACATTAGGCGAACCATGGAGGACGTCTCATGACCAGCGCATACTCGGTGAAATACACCTTGGCTTCAGGCTCATGCGGGGCACCGGTTGTCGCAGGGTATGCCTGCAGGCGCAACCTTCTGTGGGGACTCGGCGAGCTGCGGATCGTTCATGTTACAGGGGCTGGTATTCACGGGATGGAAGAATTTACTCCGTAGTGGCATCCAGGCGACAACAAGGCCAATCTTGTCGGATGATGATACGGCCCAATGGGGGTATCCGAGTTGAGTGGAGAGACGGGAAGCCAAGGGGGGGGGGGGGGGGAAGCCAAGAAGGGGGGGAACGGAGCAACTGTCTAGGGGGAGAGCAAGGGGGGGGGCAGGGGAGTGGGGGAGAGGGAACGTTGATCAGGGGGGCAGTACGAGGCAAGGGTTGGAGTACTTGCTCAGGTGTCAGGGTGCTTTTGATCGTTTGCGCTGCCCACCCCACCCCACTTCAATTACCGGAATAGTGTGCCCACGGGTCGTCCGTGGGCCAGGTGTTCCCTTTTGGCTGGATCACACAGGCCGGGTTTGTTACGACCAGCCAACTGCCAAGGCCATGTGCTGGGGTCAAGGCCGGGGTTGTGTGACAGAAGCCAGTGCTCACTCCCGGAGCCAAGTCTCCGTGTCTCGTCCCCTCCGTGTGGATGCACGGGCCCAACAAGAGCCAGGAGGCCCTTCTGTGCTCATTGAGTACCAAACACAGCGCATTCCTGAATCCTTTGCCGCCGGGCATTCGCCAGGATTAGCACGAGATGTGCATGGGCTAGCCAGGGAAGGCATGTGTACGGTATATAGTGCCCCCTGGTGCTTAGAGTCACCCATCTAGAAGCTGCATGTTGGCTTCAGCTGCATAACAGGTGTGTCCCTAGCCAGCTCCCTGGCAGCACATGGCAGAAGCATGAGCGGCTCCACATGCAGTGGCACGAGGCCTTGCATGAGACGCACCCCACATAGAAATGCCATCTCGCTTATAGCTTGCAATATTTTCTGCTTGCTCCACCCATACCTTCCCTTCCCTTCCCTTCCTTCCCCCCTTCTGCTCCTTGACTCCTTCATCGTGGCAATATCAATGATGATATTGCCAGTAGCGGTGATAACTGCTACCACTTTGTACTCAAATCCGCACATCCAGCCAACCTTGCTCGTTGCCGGCGCCAGCCGCGACGAGGTGGCATGGTATGCTACCATCACAACATGTGCTCGTTGCAAGGTGATGTAGTGGGGCTAATCACGGCCCACTTACTAGTGACGTTTGCTTGACGGCATGATATGACACCGTGGTGGGTTGTGGCTGCGTGGGTGCTTGATGGTCTGCCAGCCACGCCACTGTGGTGCAGATGTCCCAGCTGGTGAAGCCCCTGCTGGGACCAGCCACCCGTGTGCTGGACCTGGGGTCAGGGTACGGGGGGGCGGCGCGCCACCTGGCGGCCACCCACGGCTGCCACATCACCTGTCTCAACCTGAGTGCGACGGAGAACCGCAGAAATGAGAAGAAAAACGTCGAGCGGGGCCTGTCGCACCTCATCAGCGTGCGCGAGGGCAACTTTGAGGAGCTGCCATTCCCTGTACGTCCACATGGCCTTTTCGACCCCTCGTGGCCCCCTTGCCTTGTCCACCCCCCGTGGCCCCATCGCCTCGTCGACCCCCCGTGGCCCCATCGCCTCGTCGACCCGGCGTGGCCCCACGCTGCTGCTTGCGCACGCACGGGTGCCCCTCCTGCCCCTGCTGCAGTGCTGCTGCTGGCCGTGCACCAGTTCACTGCGTGGCCCCACGCTTCTGCTCTTCTTGCCTTGTCAACGCTGTCGGTCATGTCGGTCTGGGTCAGCTAGCACGTCTATAGGAGGTACACAACTTAATCATGGGCTGGCGGCTGCAAGATTGGATTTGGCATTCTTCCACCACCCTGACACCCGAATTCTGTGGTACCCGACCCACCCACGCCTCAGGCTCTGCCCATTCTTCTTGCGTGAATCGCTCGACATCGCTCCCGTATCCTCAACCCCTGACCCCGCCATCTTTGTCGCTCCACGTGACAGGCCCCCGGCTTGGCCCACACTGGGAGCCCGCAAACTCCCCATGACGATCATATCACTCTACTATAGCGGACACTCTACGATAGCGGACGTTGGTGTCTAATGATCTATGGCGCGCACCCACATCTTGTGCAGCAATGCGCATACCACATGGTGTGCTTCCATGCACGACTCGTTCGTTACAGCTGGGCAATCCGACGCACGGCTTCCTTAACTTGTACTCATCGTCACATTATTCAACTCCTGCAATGCGCCGGGCGTCACATGGCCACGCAAACTGTCCCATGGATGCGCCGCCCATGCCACCTGGTGCTGCATGCAGGACGCCTCGTTTGACATCGTCTGGTCGCAGGACGCCTTTCTGCACAGCGCGCGAAAGAAGGCCGTGATCGCCGAGGCGGCGCGCGTGCTGGCGCCAGGTGGCGCGCTCCTGTTCACCGACCCCATGCAGGCGGACGACGCGGACGCCAGCCTCCTGGTGGACGTCTACCGCCGCATCCATTTGGACGCCATGGGCAGCTTTGCGCTGTACAAAGAGGCACGTGCGGGGTGGATGGTGTGGTGAGACCACATGACCCTATCTGACCTGTCCAACAAATCTTGCCACATCTTCTGCATGGATCTGCATCGATGGCGGTGATTGGATGCACACACACACACACCAATAGATGGCTGTTTATGCACTATGCTCACAATGACTTTGATGAGCCCTGTCGCACCCACAAATCTCTTTCGATGGACGCATGCGGATGTGGACAGCTGGCGGCGACCTGTGGCCTGATGCTGGTGGAGGTGCGTGACCAGTCGGACATGCTGGCGCCGCACTACTCCAGGGTGCGCCAGGTGCTGGACGAGATGGAGCCGGCATTGGTGGTGGACGGTAGCTGCAGCGCCGAGTACATCAGGAACATGCGGGTAGGTGTCGTGGTGAATGCTGTCGGACAAGTCAAACAGCTGTCGTGAACAGTGCGTAATTGCCGGAGTGTTGGGGTGCAAGAAATAAGCCGAGAGCTTGCTGGCGTGGCCTTGCCTGGTTTGACGGGACTGTTCTCACTTCCCTCATCGCTGCAATAATTATTCATTTCCCCTCATTTAGACTTCAATCTGTGCCGTGTCAGCGCATTGTTTGCATGACTATGTGTTGTGTGGGGTATATGCTCACCTGCCCAGAACATATTTTGGAAATGTGCTCCGCCAATGTGAAAGGTGCGTGTGCAACTACTCAAGCTATACAATACCTCTGGCCATGGACATGCTTTGCAGTAAGTCATTGATATGGGTCGCGGAGCTTCATGCCTTGAATAGGCAGTCATTCGGGCGAGGGGAAATCACGTCCCACTGCCAGCTGGGTTGCATGTGCGCGAAATGCCAGGTGCAGCAACGCTCAATTGAGGTGGATGGTCAACAGATGGCCTCAGTCTCGATGTCCGTACCTCAAGAGGTGCTGCTTGTAGCGTACGTTGCCCTTCGCTGAATGTACTCTTTGCATTGTCCATTGTGAACCATTTCCCAGGTTGGCCTTGATCACTGGGTTACCGCCGCGAAGAAAGGGCTGCTCCGTTGGGGCTGCCTTCACTTTACCAAGTAGCTGGGCCTCAAAGCACAGGTGTGTCAAGCGTCCAGCCTGCATGCGTACGTGAACGCCGGCTGTATTCCCAGATATCCCCGGCAATTATCGGCCAAACACTGGGTCATTTGGCATTGCAGCTATGTCAACTTATTGTCTTGCTGGCCTCATAGCTCGAGGTGTTCAAAGTCCTGGGGATTGAGCAACCATGGAAGCCATTAGCCAGGGCAAGCACCCTGATCAAGAACAATTTACTTAAGTTTTAACGTATGTATTTGTCGATATGCTCAGTGCGTACTATATTTTTCCGTCAGTAAGTCTGCATGCCAGTTTTTTTCATCATCCATGCCCATCTCAGTGCATGCATGCACGAGTTTTCGCGACTGCAACGTACATGGCATGTAATTATTAATTCATTAATTAAACTCGTGCTCACGTTGGGGAGTCACGGAGCACTGAAGTGCTTTTAATCCCTGTATCAAGGAGACAACGTGGGAGGCCCGCCAGTGCTGTATTTTCTGATTTGGCACGCCGCAAAGGTGAAAACCATTTGCGTTCAGTGCCGGTCCGCGGAAAACTGTATAGATAAATGTTGTAGTTAGTAATGCTGTTAGATAGATGTCGTAACGTAGCTGATGTAGATAGCTTAGACCGGTAGGACTGTTTGCACCCACCCATCCATCCATCGGGGTTAATGCTCCGTGACTCCCCAACGGGAGCACGAGTCTAATTAATTAATTAATTAATTAAGGAGACAACCAGCGCAGGCCAGAAATCGGGAGAATCCGGACCATGGTAGCTCGAGCCTGCCGTTATCTTGTCCGCGTGTTCGAGTCGTTCAGGATGATGAACATGAATGGTGATGGAAATGTGTAGCCTTGTGCACTGAAATTATGGCTGGCTTACGTGTAGAGCGACTAGATGACCTAGACGGTGGGGCCGGAAACGGCCTGTATGTGCACTTGACAGGAAGAAAGGGCAGAGACCCCCTTTCTCCTTCATGCCAGGGTAGAAGTCCGCAGGTCGAGGTTATTGGTCTTGAGGATAGCCGCTACACTACGTACGCCTCGTCTGCCATTACAGTAGAGGACAGCTCGGATGACCTCGGATTACATCCCCATTTAGTGCTTAACGGTTGGGGGATGATGCAGACGATATTTGTTTAAACTTTTGTGTAATTATTTTTCTAATGAGATTAGCATAGTACTCCGTGGCATGCCTTTGCGCATGACACGCAAGTACTTACTTACTTACTTACTCCTTCATGCCTAATAAGGCATGCGACAGCAGCAATCGGACACGATAAACGATCCGGCAAGGTCTGTGGGTGCAATAAGACCCGCGTGAACATAGTTGTCTCACTTCATATCAAAACATGGAGCGTGGGCATTAAGGAAGCTAAGCATAGCCAGGACGTAGCATGGCTGGCTGTACAAAGGCTACAAAGCTAAGGCTATGGCTGGTTGTGTACCGTGCGTTAGTGGTGCACGTGACTAGGTATATACTGATCAGACACTCCGCAAAGGTGAAAACCTTTGCGTGCAGTGCCAGGCCGCGGAAAACGCGGAAAACGCGATCTGCAAATGAATCCGACCGGAATCGAACTGGGGACCTCTCGCACCAATTTTGCTGACTATAGGACGGACGTCTCCGGATACCATGGCATCGCCAACTTACACCTACAGTCATCCGCAAAAGTTCTCCTGTCCGGGGAGTGATGCAAGCCTTTCGGATTTGGTACTAGATAAATCACTCGAGATCTGTGTGTCGAGATCTGTGTGTGAGGTATGGTGGCAATTAATGATCAACATCACTCCGTTGGGAGTAAATGTAGCACATATCCCTGATGAGACAACGCAGCCTCAACGCCATCCTCAAGAACTTCGACCTGGTGGAAGGTGAGAATTCCGAGAAGCTTGCACGTGCGTTTGAGAGCAAAATATATCCTTGCACGCATGGGCCTCCTTGGTGAGATTAAGCTGACCGCCCACCGCCTCCCCCGCGCGCGGGGTAAGGCAGGGGCGCCTCCGCTTCTTCTCATCTTTGACAGCCCAGCGGACAAGGTTTCGTTCCTCAGACGCCGCAAGCGGCTCGAGAACACTCCCTTCACCGTGGACGACGACTTGACCCTGGCACAGCAACAACGGCGACGGGAGCTATGGCCGACCTACCTCCAGCTCGCTGATCCGGCAGACCAAGGCGGGCCAGCCGGTGTACTGGAAGGGGGCGGACATCTACGTCGGCCACAAGCCCTGGCACGCGACCCCCTCAACCACCGCGGCCCCAGCGACTCCGGCAGCCCCAGCCTAGGGGAATACAGCAGCAGTAGTGTAGAATAGATAGACAGTGGCCTTGTACATGCCCGCCTACTACAGGCACTATACCAGCTGATGCCTAGCATTTTTAGTCCCAGGTACATGTGTGCCTATGATGAGCCACCCTCCAGATGATATCTAGCTTTATTTAATTATGCCGTGCCCATGCAGGGGGTCACTCCCTGCTGAGAAGCCATGCCCTAGCTTTTGTATAGCTATGCTGATCTTCCCCCCCATGACAGCCGCTCCCCCTTCGCTGGGCATAGCTTGAAGATCATGGGGATGCAAGTGCCCTGGTGCACCTAGAGCAAGTGTTGTTTACATTCCCACCCTTGCAGGAAGTAGCTTAGAATGTATGATAGGCCATATGCCCCTTCTCTGGGCTATGTGCTACATATACTCCCAACGGAGTTATGTTACAATTCAAGTCCGAATTCAATCCCTGATCCTTTGGACTGCCATGCAGGACAAGACGCGGTGGAAGAAGATTGTCAAGGCGCACACGCCCGAAATAATTTAATTTAATATCCCTGAGAAGGGATATGGCTTTTAATACATTCTACCTAGGCTACTTCATGCAAGGGTGGGAATGTAAGCTACCCCTGCTCTAGGTGCACCAGGGCACCTGCACCCTCATGGTCTATCACGCTATGCCCAGTTATAAGGGGGCAGTGTGAGATCATACGCCGTATAATACGGTATAATACGGTATAATACGTAATACGCTGGCTTTTAGCGTATAATTTTTCATACGTAATACGTTTTAGCGCATAATGACGTATAATACCGTATAATACCGTATAATGCCGTGTTTTCCGCGTTTTTTTTACGTTTTGCGCGGCTAGGATGCCAGAACGACAGGGCAAGGATTTGAAGCCACAGATTTCGTATCTCTACTATAAGTACTGACCCGTCTGAACTTTCACAATTCGACGCGATCTTATTTTGACATTGTGGTGCACAGTGCGCGCACCGTGCGGAGGTGGCCATGGCGACGTGCGTTCCGTTAAAATATGGCTAATCCGGCGGGCGACAGGCGAAAAAATTAAGCCGATGGTTAAAAGTGATGTTCTATTATGATGTTTCATAGCAAGATCTGCACTATTTGCAAATTCGCTGCCTTTGTTGGTACAGATTTGCACGGGGGTCTCATCCAACGTCAATTTGGCCGCGATGAATAATCTAGCATGTGTGCCTGCGACGGTAGAACTCGACATTCGTGGGTTATTTTGATGCAGCAAGAGCCGTTTAGTAACGGACACCATGAAAATAACCTAAGCATCTTCGATCTGCGGCCATTTCCTGTCATTTCTAAAATGATTTCGTTCAGGCCTGCGCGATCCGCGGTTAATCCATCCATGGCTGGCTGGCTTTTCTTGCGCGCCTGGGTAGGAAATAATGCCGGCCGTGGTACGTTGATTTGCCGCATGTCACCGCCCAGTCTGTTTGCGCTCTTAATGAACCTGGCATGAAACTTTTTGCGCCGTTTCTGGGTTTTTCTTGCTATTTTGTTCTCCACTTGTTGCAGTTGTGCTATCAGATTTTCCGCAGCTTTCAATGGTTTTCCTTACGCTGCGTATGCCATGCTTCCTAAAGCTACCCAGAATTGATCGGGCAGTTATCTGGCTTTGCTACGCTTCCTGTATGGAGGTTTTCACACGGTAGACATTCTATATTGCGTAGTCAAGGACCCTAGCTGCCTGGGAGCGGCATCACCGTTGCAAGGAGCTGGCGAGCTCATAGACGCCTGTCATGCTCTTCAGCCTGCTGGAAAACAAGGTTGTTGTATGGAAGGTGAGAATATGTGAGTTACTTATCACATCCCCACCTGTTTAGCCTCCGTGGTTCCCCAACGGGGACACGAGATTAATTAATTCATTTAATGAATTAATTAATGCACACCACGAGTCACACACCTGTAGTCACATGCAGCTCAGTATATTCACATAGCATCGCACCATGCAAACATACTACATGCATTAATTGTATACTACTGTAGTATTTGCGTGCATGCACAGCCACATATATATATTAAAATATATAATTACTTGCATCAAAGTGAAGGCACCCAAGTAAACATAACCAATATAAAGCCACATATATACACATACACACAATTATGCATGCGCACGTTTACATTCTCAGTATTACATGCAATACATCGATCGTGTCCACAATATCCACCGTATAGAGTATAGCCGAGGGTAGTAGGGCAACCTTGGATTATGTCCAAAACAGTGTTAAAAACATGTGGATTGATGGTGGGTGTCTTAAAATGTGTAAAATCAGAGTATTCTGAGTGTGTCCGTACGAAAACGTATAATACCGTATTATACCGTATTATACCGTATTATACATTATACTCCACCGTGACCGTATAACGCGTATAACGTACGATCTCACTCTGTAAGGGGGAGCATGCCATGTGGGGGAAGATCATCATGGCTATACGAGAGCTAGGGCATGGCTTCTCAGCAGGGAGGGACTCCCTGCATTGAATTGAATTGAATTGAATTGTACATAACATAACTCCGTTGGGAGAATATTGTTAGCGCTACCACGGTCCTTAATTTAGGACTTTGTCCTAAATTATGGACCAATTTACTATAACCGAGGTACCAGGGGGGGGGCCGGGGGGGGTCACTATATGGACCGTACCCCATGTGGACCGTACCCCATGTGGACCGTACCCTGCATGATGTACCCGACCCGTGGTACCGGCACATGGTACCCGGATTCCGTACCCGGGTACCGGGTATAATGGCGGGAAAGTAGGTACCTCGACCAAAAATAGAACCGATTTTGGAGCGAAAATGCCGAAAAAGTGGGTGCGGGAATAATCTGAGCTAGGTGGATATGGCGACCTGACAATCGTGGCCGGCGTTTTCACGTGCGTTTATCATTTCGGGCGCCCAGTAGCAAAAACGAAAGGTCGTTAGTTATGGCTGTGAAATTTTCTGCGCAAGTTTTTATGTGTAGCGCTGTAGCACAGCGGCACAACATAAATGGGTCGCAGATCGCCTGCTCGCGGAGGGTCGATTTTGGCACAAACATGTCTTGACCACTTCTTAAGCAGGACTTTATCATCACGTGTGTTGACAAGAGTGCCAACAACTTTGCTTTTATATGCAAGAAGCACTACCTTGCTACTTTGCAACACGAGTTGGCGTCCAGCCCTACCTATGTTCAGCGTGCACAGTCCACCGCCAGTATCACTGCTGCTCATCGGGCTTTTCTGCACAGCCAAAACATTTTTGCTCGGGCATTCCTTAAGCGGCAGCGACGCGCCACCACCACCGGCTACGTTCCCATATCTGTATCTCACTCTTAAGCTGCACAAAACTCCTGTTGCTTTGCGCACCATTGCTGCGTCGCATTCAGCCCCACTGATGCCTCTCTCGAAACTCATCTGCCATGCTTTGAATGCTCTTCTCCCCGAAGCCAATGCATTATGGGTGGAGGTGCTGTCGAATGCCGGGTATGAATGCGCCGGTAGTTGGATCGTCATAGACTCAGCCCAAGTACGCCTAGTCGCCTACGCCTTGCCGCCCTTAGCCGTTCTAAGACAGCAGCAGAGAAACGTATACCTATGCCCATAGCCACCTATGATTTCACCACTCTATATACCACACTAGATTTGCACGATTTGAAAGCTCGTTTAGATAGCCTCCTTACTCGTCTGTATGCACGTAGGCCTCACGGGCGCAACCACCTGCACGTGCGTGTTTCTCAGACCAAGCCCACGGCAACGTGGCTCTCAGCCGGGGATCGCGGCAGGTGCTATCGTGCGGGATGGTTATAATTATATTATCACGAAGGCTGACCTTGTTCATTGGATCTCCCATCTTGTTGATAACACCTTCATCTGTTTTGCGGGCAATGTATACCAACAAGCTATCGGCATCCCTATGGGCACTAACTGTGCCGGGCTCCTTGCAAACCTCTATCTATACACTTATGAGCTTGCATTCATGGAGAATCTCATTGCCTCAAACGATGATGTTCTCATCAGGCGTTTTATCCATACATGTCGATACATTGATGATGTCATCGCTTTCGACAACCCTGATTTCGCAACCCATTTGTATATCACCGCTGGTCTGCCTGGCATCTACCCGCAAGCGTCCCTCACATTAAAGCTCACGTCGGAGGATACTCATTGCAATTACCTCGATCTTAACATTACCCATAACAAGAAGGGCTGGCGTACGGCTGTCTATGATAAGCGCAAGGATCCTAAATACCAGCAAATTCCTTTTATTCGTTACCCCGATATTCACAGTCTCCTTTCCCACACAGCAAAATATGGTGTTGTTCTTTCTCAGTTACATCGTTTTTCCCGTCTTTGTTCTTATCGTGTTGATTTCATCACGACTCTTGTTGAACTCTTGCAGCGTTTATTGGTCAAAGACTATGACCGAGCCATTATGCTCCGTCAAGTCCGATGTTTTTTGCAACGTCACCCACATCTGTTCGGTGCTGCCCCTTGGCACAAGCTCTACAAACAGGTCGTGGACCGGCTGGATCGCATAGTATCTCCGCACATCTGAACCCTGTGATGCCAGATCTCCTTTGCGGCCGTTCCGAGCTTGGCACTGGATTCGTTGTCCACATCGTCGCGTCGCTGCCGCAACACGATGTTTTCTGGCATCCGCGGGCTTTTGCTTCCCGCCGCACATTTGAAAGTGCTGTCCTCCGGCTTTTTGCCTTTGCACCGTGTGCAGTTCTTGGACGTTTGGAATCATGGCATGGCTAACGTGATGACTGACTAGCTAGACCTTTTCAGTGGTTTTCCATTTGCGGGTATTTCCTCGTAAATGGTGGGAGAGCGATCGCAGCAATGGTGCTCACCACTAGACACTCCCGGCCAGTTAGGCTCGAAACACACGCCCTGATCAAGCATGCTGTTTCCGGCCCCACCGGTCTAGGTCATCTAGTCGCTCTACACGTAAGCCAGCCATAATTTCAATGCACAAGGATACACATTTCCAGCACCATTCATCTTCATCATCCTGAACGACTCGAAAACGCGGAAAAGATAACGGCAGGCTCGAGCTACCATGGTCCGGATTCTCCCGATTTCTGGCCTGCGCTGGTTGTCTCCTTGATGTTAGTGTATTAGCAATGACCAGTGGTGCGAATCAAGCCAGGAAATTTTTGTGGACGATTTTGATTATAGTCTGGAGTTTATAAACGGAGTATTTGACTTCGGAGCGCCTGGGCCGTGATATTCTTGCCCGATTTCCATTGTCGACCATGTTTTAGGGACGTTCAGGCTGGGCAGCGAGCGCACCTTATAGGTCTTCACATTCGGTATTTCTTGGACCTAGAACGCAGCACAAGCGTGGTTTATATCATTTTCGAACCGGTTGGCCAGCTAGCTTTGGTGCGCTCAGCTCTCGGAAAGCTGACCTCGCTGCGGATTTCAGCGACTTTTTTGCAACCATCTGGAATGAGGCGACGAAAGTAGCAGGTACGTGCCGGGGTGCCCTAAATCATGAGTGTAACTGGCAACGGCGCAACGCTGTCGTGGTGTTTTGAGTCAGTAAGCTATGCCTAAAAAGAGGGGACGCTCTCTGTGCACATAACTGTCACACATAGTTGGTTTACGTCATACAATTTTTTACGTCTCTATCTTCGTCGTCCGCTGCAGCTAAAACACACATGCGTAAGAGCAGTTTTACTCATGTGTTAGTTATAAACCATGATCCTATGGCCTGCAGTCGTTCAGGGTGTTCTCAGACAGTATATACAGTATGGTTTACGTGTTACATGCACCCTGAATTCGCTCCGGCGCCTTAGCTCCCAGCCACTACTCGGTGGCGCTCCGGCACCAGCTATTTGCCCCGCAGCCTCTTGTTCCGGCCGGGCGGCCTTGTGGTAGCTGTGGGCGCCCCGCAGCCGCTGGATCCCACGGGGACTCACTACCTTGCCTGCATGGGGGGCCAACAGAATCAGAATTGGTATTTGTATTTGCACACTGTCCTCCAGACGGTGGTGCTCGCCATGGTTCGGTCGGTTTTCCCCCACGCGAACATCCGGTCCGAGGATGCGGATGGCGCTGCCTTCTATTCCCCCAACCACCGGCCTGACATCGTGGTGCTGGACTTTGAGGGGGGTGGCCGGCATCTGCTTATTGACATTTCGGTGGCGCGGCCCTTGGCTCTTAGCCACGTGGCTGGGGCCTCCCTCACGGCAGGTTACTACGACGGACCGGGCGGAGCGGGCCAAGCTCCTGGCCTACGGCGACGTCGGGCACCATCGTGTGGTGCCCTTTGTCCTGGAGGAGTTTGGGGCCATGGGGCCCCCAGGTGACCTCGGCCTTCTTCAAGGAGTGTTGCCGGCTCCGGGAGGACCGGCTGGACCTGGAGGGCCAGCGGGCCCCATGGTCGGCGCGGACCTGGACGTCATATTGGCGTCAGCGCTTGTCGGTGGCGCTGACTCGGCCCATGGCTGACATCATGCTCCGCCGTACGCGGGCTGATTTTGCGGTGCAGCAGGGCTATTAGGTTCCTCCCGTTAGGCGTTTCCATTGGTCTTATCGTAGTATAGAGCTTTGACATGGCTCTGTATATAGGTTTATAGCTGGGCGTTTGCTTTGGTTTGAGTGATTTCACTCTGCTGTAAGTAATTATATTTTTATAATATATATATGCCGCCCACAGCCAGGCTTTAATTTATACCATGCAAACACACATTAAACCACAATTAATTAATTTAATTAATTAATTAAAAAATACACAGATACAGATTCTCAGAGTACGTTGCAAATTGAACTAAATACAGGTGGCCAGATTTTATAGTACACATTAATTTAATTAATTAATTATAGTACACAAGACATAGTAAACTCATGTGTGTGGATGCACGTAGTGGCTAGCCCGGGCACACCGCATATCACCCGATTGGCTGCTCCACAAGAGACACAAACAAATCATCGCTATCCAGATCCCATGTATACATGTACATAGTCTGCGCGGTGATAATCTACAAGCGCTATAGGATCGAATGAGGGCGACATGGTGCCTTATCAACCAATTACACAACCACCGCAGGCCAGAATTTGAAAGAGCCAGACAAAGAAAGCTTGAGCGGTGCCTTATTACAATAGACACCGATTGTTGGCATTACATGAACCGCTTTGAGCCCTGCGGCAGCGCCAGAGGGTTGTCCCTCCCCTCCGCGCTCGCCCATGTCGCCAGCCGCAGCGGCGCGGGCGCTGCTGCCGCTGCCATGATCTGCGCCCGCACAAACGCGCGCTCGCTCTCCCGCGTCATGTCGCGCCCCCCGCTACTGCCTGCCTTGCCGTCACCCGTCACCGGTGACCCAGGGCCCACCTTGGGACTGGCCAGCGCGAGAAGAGACAGCGGGGATGGCGATGGAGGGGGCGCGGTATCCACCGACACCCGCACGTGCTGGGGACTGTTCACGGCCAGCGGGTGCTGTGCCCCTTGGTGAGGGCCATGGTGCACGGGCAAGCGCGCGTGCAGCGCGTGAGAGAGCGACCGGCCTCCGCTGCGGGTCGAAAACGTGGCCGCAGCCGGTGTTGCGGCCGCCAGGGTTTTTTCGCGAGGGTGCACCGCGTGTGTCTGCCAGCCCACGGGCGACAGCGGCAACTTGGCCGAGAGAAGTGCGCCCGCGTCCGGGTTCTCTGCCGCTGCCTTGCTATTCTTCTCGGCATCGTTCCCTTGCCGGTCCGCATCTGCAGGGTGCATGCCGCCACCCTTGTCCCTAGAGGCCTCACCCCCGTGCTCCTGGGCCGCCCCCCCATGCTCCCTGAACTCGGGCGCAACATTCTCGTCCGGCTGGGAAGAGAAAGCCTCCCCAGGTCTCTCATCGCCACCATAGTTGGAGCTTGGCTCCTCCTCGGGTACCCCTTCCTCTCCCGTCTCTCCTGCGGGGTTGCTGGCGTCTACATCTCTAACCACCGCTCCCACGTACCCTGTCGCACCAGCATTCCCTGCCGCTGTCGTGGTCGCGCCGCCCGCGCCCCCCTCGTGCCCCACACTTCGTTTGAGCGTGTGGTGAGGGGCCAGCTTGCCCTGCACGAGGGTAATGGGAGACGCGGCTGCCAGCGCACTAGCCCCTGCGTCCCTCACGGCCCGTTTGGCCGCCCGTAATGGCTCCCGCCCCGTGGGCGTTATGGTCCACTGTGCGGGGGAGGCCTGCGCGGCTGAGGCCTTGTTCAAGTACACAGCCCACACGCGCGCGACGGCGGCGGCGACGATGCGGTCCTCCATCGCCATCTCCGTTGTGGGGAGGTCCACCCAGCGACGCTTGCCGCGGGAGCTGCCGCCGCCGCCCCCTGGACGGGAGCCCGCGGAGATGCTTGCGAGGCCAGGGGCAGCGAGAACGTTGGATATATACAGCCCGTCCACGCCCCCCGTCTTGCTGACCTTCCGCTTGCCCTTTTTGCTCATTTTCCGAGCACCCCCATCCCCCGGTTCCCCACTCTCTGTGTCTCGCTGCCGCCCCGCTTGCCGCGCCGCCTTGCGATCCCTCCCCTTGGCCAGTAGCGCCGCGAGCGAGTGGGGCGCGTTGTCGCTGCCCAGCGTGGCGCGTGGGGGGGGAGGGCTCTTGGCGCCCGTGGAATGCAGCTCACTTGCGTGGCCGCCGTTGGCGCTATGGCTACCGCCGTCACCGTACGTCCTCGCGTCCCTGTATGCGTCGGCGGCGAGCGCAAACAGGTTCACCAGACGCGCCGTGTCCTCCAGTTCTGACACCTGGCGGTGCCCCTCGCGCATCATGAGCGTGCGCAGCGCAACCTTGCGCTGGGCGCGCGCGCGGTCGGCGAAGTTGCGGCGCGCGTGCAGGGGCATCTCCAGGAACCGCTCGTCAAACGTGAGCTGGCGGTTGTCACGCACACGGATTGTGGGGCCCAGCCGCCGGCCGAAATTATCGCGCGGCGTGCTGCCCCCCAGGCTGCTCATGTCCTCCTGAAGCGCCTCATAATTCTTGCGTGCCTCCTCGTCCATGCCCTCGGTGCCCTCTGCCAGCCACGTACACGCAAAACGCACGCACAACGGTGGGTCGGAAGAGCCGGTGGTGAGCCGGTGGGTCAGCAGGTGGGTCAGCAGGTGGGTCAGCAGGTGGGTCAGCAGGTGGGTCAGCAGGTGGGTCAGCAGGTGGGTCAGCCGGTGGGTCAGCAGGTGGGTCAGCAGGTGGGTCAGCAGGTGGGTCCCACCATGAGCGTCACGTCACGAGGGTCGCACCGTGCTGGTTGCACGATGAGGGCAGTACCACAGTGAGGGTCGTGAGGTCACAGTCATGCGCTGAGGGGGGGGATAACGTGGTGGGGGTCACGGCACTATGGATAAATATACGATTGTACAGGGGCTGAGCCCCCGTTGCCCAGGGGATAAGGCAGCCCAGCCGACGTTGTCCCAAGAGCATGTGAACCTACGGGACTTTCCACGCTGGGTTCGATGTAACCAATTTTAATTGGGCACGCCGGTCACTGTAACGGTCACTGTACTGTAAAATTGTCTGGACCCACCATATTGTCCTGACCAATTTCTTCGCTGTGACCAATTTCCTTAACTT
Organism: Mesostigma viride; assembly: GCA_009746045.1. Classification (NCBI taxonomy): domain Eukaryota; kingdom Viridiplantae; phylum Streptophyta; class Mesostigmatophyceae; order Mesostigmatales; family Mesostigmataceae; genus Mesostigma; species Mesostigma viride. The sequence goes on from RPFO01000246.1 coordinate 3,146,943, forward strand.
TATGTCATTAAGTCACAGGGACGCGGGCAGTCCGTCGTCACGCTGTGAGCTACTACGGGCTACTGCGTACTTCGGCAACGACACCAATTTGGGGTGGGACAAGCCGAAATTGGTTTCGCCCAGCCAGTACGGACAGATCTGAACTTTTTGAGGAAATTGGTGACCAGCGTGGAAGGGTTCACACCTAAAATTGGAATACGGTGCCCTAGCGTGGAAGTGCCTGGACGAAATAGGTCGTACACCCCTAAAAAAAATTGGTCCGCACCCAGCGTGGAAGGCCCCTATATCTGAAGTACACATTTTTCCCGCAGCGGCTGATGCAACGAACCATGCAGCCCTTACGCGCGTACCGGGCACCATGCCGAGATCACTGCTGGAGAAGGCCAGTGTGTCGAGGTCGATGGTCTTGGCATGGAGCCACCCAGAGGCATCCTCCCCGCTCTTGCCCATGAGGAAAGACGTGCTGCCGTCGCCCTGCTCTCCCGGTGACACGTTGGCGACGAGGCGACGCATGAGCAGGTCCATCTTGCCCTGGATGCGCTTCTTGATGGCCTCGTTGTGGAACATCTTCTTGACGTACTCCTTGCGCACCCTGGGGGGGGGGCGGCACACAGGGGAACCGTGCGATGGGGGGGCCATGATTTCCGCGATAGGAGATTAGATAAGGCTTGTAATGCAACTAAGGGCGCTTTCCCCAACAGGAGAGTAAGAAAGTGCAACGCTTTGGATGGAAGACTCTATGTCAGCGGCCCCCCGATATAAGATATCGAGGCGCCGCCCCACATACAAAATAGTATAAGACCGCTCCCTCCAGTACATGATGGGAATAAGGGCGGCCCCCTTGACAGTATATAAGAGTGCCAGAGCTAGGCGGGGCAAAGCAGCAATTAGGAAACAGGGACACTAGCATTACCTGGCTCTGCAGGCCACGCCGCGCAAGACACCACGCCACAACACCCATAACAAGACATAGACGCGCAGCTTACTAGCCGGACGGTCAGATCTCAAACCCTTCCTTGTCTACTAGCATCCCAACACCTCACCCAGTCCCCGTTGGGGGCCACGGACCATCTAATAACAGCTGTCCTCCAGAAACACGAAAACAAAAGCAAACCAAGAACAAGAAGAACGCCCATTCACCTGCGGCCAATGCTGCCGCCTCCCTCCTTCATCTTCTGCGGGATGAGCGGGACGTCCGCCAGCGCGTCCCTGCGCGCCGCCTCGGGCCTCTCCAGCTCCCGCCCAAGCGCCCCCACGGGCGGCCCCGCCCCCGGCCCCCGCGCGCTGGCCCTGGCCGACGCCTCCCCTGGCTCCACCGGGCCGTTGGCCGCGTTCCCCTTTAGCACGGCGTCGCGAAGGTTCTCTGCGTCAGCCTGCAGCTGCTTGAGCTCGTTGCGCTTCGCCAGCGTGGCGCGCGCGCCCATCGACGCCTGCAAGACCACCTTCTTCTCCTTCTCTTCCAACATATCGATCACCTCGGGGGGGATATACACGCCCGAGCTGAGCAAGTTGTGGTACGCGCGCATGCCCTCCGATGTCGTCAGGTCCACCTCGTTTGCAAGCTCCAATAATTCTTCCAGCCGCGCCGCCTCCTCTTCCGAATCCAGCTCCTCCTCCTCCTCCTCCTCCTCCTCGTCCTCCTCCTCCTCCTCCTCCCCGTACTCGTCCTCCTCGTCCTCATCCTCCGCGCCTGTCGTATCGGAAATACCCCCCTCCTTTTCCGACGGTGACTGCGTGGCTTCGTCCTTGTCCTCCTCGGCTTTGTCACTCTCACTGGACGGGGGCTTGGGCGGCTCCGGCCCGTTGACCGATTTCCAGAACGAGCTCACGCCCACGTTGTCCATGCCATGAAAACCGTCATTGAACTCCGATGGCTTGTGCGGCGGCTTGTCATCGTCGTCGTCGTCGTCGTCGTCGTCATCGCTGTCGCTGAAGTCGTTAGTAATGTCTGGGCCATCAACACACAAAAAAAATATTGGTGGTGGTGGTGGTGGTGGTGGTGGTGGTGGTGGTGGTGGTGGTGGTGGTGGTGATGATGATTAGTGGGAGTATGAGTAGTAGTGGTATTAGTAGTAGTAGCAGTAGTAGTAGTAGTAGTAGTAGTAGTAGTAGCAGTAGCAGCATGAGTAGTAGTGGTAGTAGTAGTAGTAGTAGTAGTAGCAGTAGCAGTAGTAGTAGTGGTAGTAGTAGTAGTAGCAGTAGTAGTAGTAGTAGTAGTAGTAGTAGTAGTAGTAGCAGTAGCAGCAGCAGCAGTAGTAGTAGTAGCAGTAGTAGTAGTAGTAGTAGTAGTAGTAGTAGTAGTAGTAGTAGTAGTAGTAGTAGTAGTAGTAGTAGTAGTAGTAGTAGTACTACTAGTACTAGTACTAGTAGTACCGTAGTGGCTATAAACTATTTACGAATAATTATATTTCCGAGGGTTTTTGGTCCCGGATTTCCTGTTTCCGAGGGTTTTCCATCCCGGTTTTGCACATTTCCGTGGCCTGGGCCCCGTTTGTGCCAAACGCTAGTACTAGGCCATTGGCTTTGCTACCCCGCCACGTACTTAGGTAATTGCCCTTGTTCATACCTATCTGTAGTGAGAAATGTGAGTTGATAAATTAATAGATACCTAGGTACCTAGTATGGTTGTCTCATTGAAACCCTAAACAGACGGACAAAGCATTTAATTTAATCAGGCTATTCACAGTTGGCGCCGAATCCTCGAGACCGGATTGGTCCACCACGAAAAAGTAGGCTCGAGGCCATGTGATGCGCGGCAAAACGCTGCGCGGCGCGGCGCGACGCTGGAAACGCCAGCGCGGCGCCCAAAGCGTACCCCGGGTTTCATGATTTCCGGGCCAAAATGAACCCGGATTTCAAGCATTTTCGGGGGGGTATTCGTAAACATTATTCGTAAATAGTTTATAGCCACTATGGTACTAGTAGTACTACAACGACTACGACGACGACGACGACGACGACGACGACAACGAGGAGGAAGACGAGAAAGAGGAGGACAACGATGATGATGATGATGATGATGATGATGATGATGATGATGATGATGATGATGATGATGATGATGATGATGATGATGATGATGATGATGATGATGATGATGATGATGATGATGATGATGATGATGATGATGATGATGATGATGGACAAGAAGGGGGACGATGACGGGGACGACGACGACGACGACGACGATGATGATGCATGGAGAGGCGGGGCACAGTGGCAGTGGTACATGGTTGGGAGGGCAGGGAGGCATTGTGGGCAGGGAGGCATAAGGGATGGGAAAGAAAGGGACGAGGTGGGACAAAGTGAGACGTGCCTAAGGGCACGGCTGGGTTTGCATACGAGCACACACGGCCCTGCAACATGCAGTGGCCTGCCTCAAACACCTCAGAGAACACGTTAAACAAGCGATCAAGACAGAAATGACATCCCCAGTCATTCCTAAATCCCGTATAAAGAACTTTTCTTTTCATGCACTTCCCACCCCACCCACCAGTTTGTATTTTGCCGACAAGCCAGAAATTACGATTGCCTGTAGCCCCCCCCCCCCTCCTCCTCCATCCTCACTTGGAAGCCACGCATCCCAGCTCGCCCCCCAACGCCAACCCAAAGCCCGACCCTCACTTGCAAGCCACACACTGTTCTCCCCCCCCCCCCCCCAATCCTCACTTGCGGGCCCCGCCTTGTTCTCCCATCCCCACCCATCCTCACTTGCAAGCGCCGCGTTGTTCTCCAGCTGCGCGAGCCATGCCTGGTGTTGCTTGAGCTCCGCGTCGATGTCGTACCCATGCAGCAGGTCCATGCCCGTGCCCATGGTGCCACCCGGGGGCCGGATGGCCCCATGCCCCCCCCCTTTGGCCTCCTCCTGGAGCAGGTTCTGGAACAACACCGAGCTGTACTGCTGCGCGGTGCGCACCGCCTCGTCCATGGACATGCGCAGCATCATGGCCTTGCTCATCTTCTTCTTGCGCCCGGCCTTGGTTAGCTCCTGCTTCTCGCTATGGATGACTGTCATGTGGGACACCGTCTCACCCCCGAGGTGCCGCAGGAACTTGCGTGCGTGCTCCTCAACCGTGATGACCTGTGGGGCGGCGGCCCCTATTCCCGTTGCCATCGGGTCATAGGGGTCCACTGGTTGGAGACCCTCCGTCGCTGAGTCCACCTCATACGCGGCATTGATGTGTTCCAGCGCCTCGTCGAGGCTGTCGAGGTCGCTCCCGTTGTCACTCACGCGCCGGCCCGGATTGGATTCATCCGACAGGACCTTGTCAGAGTCGAAGACGAGCGACGCCGCGGCGCGCTTCTCGCCCTGCTCTGCTCGGCTCAGCACCGAGCGCTTCATGCGCGCGAGCGACTCGTAAAAGGAATGCGTCCCGTTCTTCGAGAGCATGAAGGATAGCTTCTCGTCGCTGTTGGTCTGGGCCATCCACGACATGAGTGAGAGGCGCCACTCGGAGTGCTGGCCGCTGTGCTCTGTGGACACCAGCTTCAGCTGGAGGTTCAGGTCCAGCATGCTGCAAGGGGGGGGGCGGGCCACAACCAAGTGAGAATCATTACAGGATCGTGCATCAGGGGCAGGAGAGGCCCAGGGACGGGATCAGAACAGGCGGAAGGGCGTAAACGGGTGGCAGAAGTAGCAACACACATGCGCCTTAGGCCACTTAAGGTAGCTCTGGTTTGGACTATCTTCTCCAAACTGTGGCTCCAGCCACCAAGGCTTGGGCCACCCACTTGAGGTCCGGCTTGTCCCATTGACACTGCACCTGCTTACGGCCACCCACTTGAGGATCGGCTTTTTCCCATTGACACTGCACCTGCTCTCGGCCACCCACTTGAGATCTGGCTTGTCCCATACCCCTGCCCCCCTCCACCTACTTGAGGTCAGGCTTGGGGATCCTCAGGATTTCCTGCAGCGTCGAGTCGTCCGAGTCCATCTCGATATCTGACATGCCGTTGCGCAGCTTCTCCTTGGTCTCGTCCCTGGGGGGCAGGGGAGGGGGGCGTGGGCAGCAGAGGAAACAAGGCACCCACACAGGCCGCGGGGTGGGGCGAGGCAGGGCGAGTAATCCACGGGTGAGCAGGATGCAAAAAATGCCCCTATTGTCCATACTTCTATTTCTGGCCTGCGCTGGTGGTCTCCTTGATACTAGCCAGTGCTACCTCCGACTGCCTTGACACATGGACATGGTTAATCTCTGGATCTCATTTTTTTAACGGCAGCTCGTCTCGAACCCTTCTCCCCCCTTCCCTCTCGAACACGCACACATGTACATTCTGCAAACACGATCAAGGCATGCACAGGATGTCCCTGGGAGGCGGACGAGGTCCGAGAAATCGTACAGATCACACTGACGAATGTGGTTGATGGGCGAAAGTCTAACTAGTGTTCCTACTGGGGATAAGGACACCTCCCAGGGCACGCAAGCCGATGAAAAAACCAACACAACCGCCGGGATGAGCTGATCCTGAGCAACACATAGCACCCATGATAAGGGTGGGGTGACTATGAGAATGCCAGGGCCAGTCCCAATGCTTGTGCTCGTGCTCGTACTCGTGCTCATGCGCGTGCGCGTGCTAGTACAAGAGAACGCGCCACGCGTGCACGCACATCTCGGCCTGCTTCAGCAGGTGCTGGAACCCCTGCCCCCCAAATGTCTCGTTCTTGACCGCGCGCGCCTGGTCCTTGGCCTCCTGCTTTAACCGCCGCTTCTCCCGCTTGAGCCGCCGCTTCTCCCTGGCCGCGCGCCGCAGCTCCGCCTCGGGGCCTGCCTCGGTGCCGTCGGACGCATGCCCGCTGCTGTCGCTGTCCTCTTCGCTATCACTGTCGCTATCACTGCTGTTGCTGCTGCTATCGATATCGGTGCGCCGCTGGCCCACCTTGCTGACCCACTTGCCAAGCAGGCCGGTGCCGCCCTTGAACAGCTCCTGAGGAAGTGGGGGCAGGGCGGGGCGGAGCGGGGCGGGGCAGTGCAGGGTGGTTTTATGGAAATGTTGTGAAGCATGCAGCAGGGCTGGAGAGCCTAGACTACGTGGGCAGATCATGGCACGGGAAAGTACATGCGGCAATACTTAAGACTCCACCAACATGCCTGTCATCCAGCCCCCCATTTACCACCCCATCCATACGTACAAGGCCCCAAGGTCCCTAGGGGGCTCGGATCCGCTACCCCAGACCCAAATACGTAATCCAGACATCACATCATCGCCTCAACTGCCCCCCCCGCATCCCCCCATCCCCCCAATGCCCCATCCTCCCATCCCCCCATCCCCCCATCCCCCCATCCCCCCATCCCCCCATCCCCCCGTCCCCGTCCCCGTCCCCCGTCCCCGTCCCCCGTCCCCCGTCCCCCGTCCCCCGTCCCCCCGTCCCCGTCCCCCGTCCCCGTCCCCCGTCCCCCGTCCCCCGTCCCCGTCCCCCCGTCCCCCGTCCCCCATCCCCCCATCCCCCATCCCCCATCCCCCATCCCCCATCCCCTCCCCCCCTCCCCCATCCCCCCGTCCCCCATCCCCCGTCCCCCGTCCCCCGTCCCCCGTCCCCCGTCCCCCCGTCCCCCGTCCCCCCGTCCCCCCGTCCCCCGTCCCCCCGTCCCCCGTCCCCCCGTCCCCCGTCCCCCCGTCCGTCCCCGTCCCCCCATCCCCCATCCCCCATCCCCCATCCCCCATCCCCCATCCCCCCTCCCCCCCTCCCCCATCCCCCGTCCCCCATCCCCCGTCCCCCGTCCCCCGTCCCCCGTCCCCCGTCCCCCGTCCCCCCGTCCCCCGTCCCCCGTCCCCCATCCCCCATCCCCCATCCCCCATCCCGCCATCCCCCCTTTGACCGATGCCGCGTACTCACACTCAACGCCTGGCCTGCTCGTGTCTGCCCAGCGCCCGTGCCCCGCCCCTACCCCATCCCTTTATAATTGCCACCCACCCACCCACCCACCCACCCCTTCTCACCCTTTCTCAACCTTCCCAACCACATTGAACCACTCCTGCCTCTCCCACTACGTGCCACCCTCGCACCTTGGCCCTCTCCTCTCTCCCCTACACTTCCACTCGCCACCCACCTTGACCTTCTCCTCCAGCTCCTGCTGCTGGCTGCGCCGCTTGACCGCTGCCGTCTTGTCCGCGCGCGCCTTCTTGACCTGCGCCAGGTGGACGCGCATCGCCGGGAGGCTCAGGTTGGTCATGTCCGGCAGCGCGAGCGCGAGGGGGGTCACCATCGGCGCCGCCTCACCGCCACCTGCCCCCGCCGCCGTGCTCGCATCTGCCGCCGCCGCCGCCGCGCTCTCCAGCAGCTTCCGCCGGCTCTCCCTGGCCAGCTTGCGGTCAACCCGCTGCGACCAGGCCAGCAGCTCAGGGACCGACATCTGGCGCCCGTCACCCACCAGCGACGTGTCCTCGGACATCGCCTCGGCGCGCGCACGCTCTGCCTCCGCCGCCTCAAAGTCCATGAGCGTCGTTGGCTTGTGTGCGAACGCGAACCGCATGCCGCCGCCCTTGCTCTGCACGAGCGACCAGGAGGAGGCCGCGGGGGACCCTGCGCCCCCTGGGCCGGTGCCCGATGTCACCGCCATCGTGTACCGCCGTGCCCGCTTGGCGCGGATCGCCTCGGCGAATGACGACGCGGCGCCAGGTGGCGCCGGCCTGCGCATGTTCAGGAGGGACATCGGCGGGGCCCCGCTGTTCGAGGCGTCGGCACCCGCCGGCGTGACGAACTTGGTACCGCCCGCGGGCGAGCTTGGCACCAAGGGGCTCGCGCTCCCTGGGCTCTGTCGGCGCGGGCGCAACAGATCCGCCGACAGGTGCAAATCCTCCCCACACGCAACCGTAGCGCGGCGCCGCGTCCGGTCGAAACTGCTGTCCCGCGAGCGCTGCCGCGAGGCCGAGGGCGACGGCTCCTCCTGCGGTGCCCACTGCACGTGCTTGCCCACCACACCCGGCGACAGCGGCGGTGGCAAGCTGGCACCGCCCACGGCCTTGCCATGGCTGCCTGAGTGACCGGGAGAGGCAGGGGATTGCACCGGTGATCGCATGGGGGCCAGCGACTCGCCCGCCGGCGCATCCACCGCTACATGCATCACTGATGTGAGGATTCCCCCAGCCTTTGCGCTGGCTCGGCGAGCCAGCACGGAAGCAGGGGGCGGGGCCACCAAGTTCGAGGGGTTGACCTGCCAATCTGTAGGGGACGCGCTGGCATCCGCATCCTCGCCACGAGGCGCCGTGGCAAACTCGGCCCGCAGGGGGCCCCCAGGGACGCCCGCCTCAACCACCAGGCCGCCGCCGCCGCCTGCATCTGCCCACGGTCCATCGGCGGGCGCCAACACGATAGGCTGCTCCGCAAATCGGACGACGGGTCGGTACGCGGGCGAGGTCCTCCCCCCTGCCCCACCCAGCAGGTCCACCCCCATGACCATGAAGTCCTCGGGGCAGTACCCGCGCTCCACGCGGAACGCAGCCACGGGCAGCAAGGGCGCCGCGGCGGCACCTGACACCGAGACCCGGCCCGCCCCCCTCTGCGCCGTGTTGCTGCCCCCCCGACTCCCCGGCCCGGATCCCGTCGTACCCAACGGGGTGCCCGTTTTGCTGCCCGCGCGCAGGGGGCGGTTGACCCCCGGGTCCTTGGCCGACAGGAGCGGGTCGGCCAGCCCCGGTGCCAGCTCGCGGAACAGCTGCAGGGACATGCCCCATGTGATGTCCTTGGGCGGCTCCTGTGCGGCCACCAGCATCTCGGCCACCCATCGGTTCTCCTCGTCGGCGATGCGGCGCAGCTCCGCCTCCTCCATGGACAGACGGGGCGCGTGGGTCACCATGAGGCCCGCTTCGGCCCCACCACCCTCTAGCGATGCCTCGTCGGTATCCCCCCCCTCCGCACTGCCTTCGGCACCGTCCGAAGTGTCCTCTGCCGCCCACGGGTCAACCACGCTGTCGGCGTTCGAGTCCATGCTCCGCCGGCCATGGCCCTCGCCTCCACTCGACTCCTGCGCCGTCGCGCCCGCTTTACCCCCGTCCGCCTCTCCGGAGCCCTCTCCCCCTTCAAGCCGCCGCAGCAGCGCGTCGCGCTCCGCTGTGCCGAACCCAACGGGGCCAAGCGACCGATGCCGTGATGCATCACTGACTGCCGCCCCGCCACCGCCCGGCTTGCTGAATGCCCCGTGCAGGCTCGCCCCAAACTTGTCCAGTTTGCCCCCAGCCCCTGTGGTGGGCGCCCTGGCGTCGGCCCCTTCGGTCCCGCTATTGCTGTCGGCATCACTCCCCCGGTCGCTGGCACTCCAGTTCTCCGCGCCCTCCACCGCCGAGTCGACGCGGGGCGCGCGCGAGAACCTCGCGTTGTGGTCGTGCATCGCGCGCGAGAGCAGGCGGATCTGGATGCCCGCCAGCTGGCTCGTGTGGTGCTTGAGGCGGCGCTCCATCTCGTCCTTGGCCACCAGCATGTCGTGGGCGACCACGTCGTGCAGGAATGCCAGCAGGTTCTCGTTCAGGCTGCCGCGCGCGTCCGGGGAGAGCGTGTCCGGGGCCGTCACGAGGCCATCGTGCCCCACCCCGCCCCCTCCTGGGCTGCCATGTCCTCCCCCCTCTGCAGAGCCGGCAACCATCCCTGGGGCGCGCACTAGCAGCAGAGAACGCAGCTTGTTGGACAGCACCCGGTCCAGCTGTTGCAGCATCTCGGCGCTCACCTCGCCGTCCTCGTGGCGCGCGCGCCGGATGGCCGCCGCGCGCTTGTCCCGCCTCTTCCTGCGCACCTGCGTGACCCGCATCGCGACGAGGCCTTGCCACAGCCAGGGGCTGGGGGACGCGCTGCGCCACGCGTGCAGGAGCGTCTCGCGCTGGTGGAACGCGGCATGCCACGATGGGCTCTGCACCAGGTACCTGCAGGGAAAGAGGGGGGGGGGAAGAAGGGTTTCAACCGCCAAGTAGGGGTCAATGGCAAGCAAAGTGATACTGCCCGTGTAGGGAGCTTCCACAAGCGAGTGCCCTATATTTGGCAGCCGTTGGCACTATCAAACGTACCCACGTGTAGACGCACAGACACACAGATACACTGTAACAGACAGTGGCCAACATGCCGTCATCGTGAGGAACACAGGGGGGTGCTACCTGCATGTTCTGCGACCTCAACTATCAAGGCGACACTAGCAACACTGATGTGCAGGCTGCCGACTACGGCGGCATCATCCCCCCTGCCCTCCCTCCCCTCCCCTCCCTCCCCTCCCTCCCCTCCCTCCCCTCCCCTCCCCTCCCTCCCCTCCCCTCCCTCCCCTCCCCTCCCTCCCCTCCCCTCCCTCCCCTCCCTCCCCTCCCCTCCCCTCCCCTCCCCTCCCCTCCCCTCCCCTCCCCTCCCCTCCCCTCCCCTCCCCTCCCCTCCCCTCCCCTCCCCTCCCCTCCGCTCCGCTCCCCTCCCCTCCCCTCCTATACCCCCACTGCCAGCACACTCACTTGTTGGGCGGCATGAGGCGGGCCATGACGGGCTCCCCATCAGGCCCCGTCCCCAGCAGCGGCCCCCCTCCGTTGGCCATGCACTCGTACACCCTCTCCATGCGCTCCTGCAGCGCGGTCACGTCGGTCGGGTCAATCGCGCCCAGCGCGGAGGACGCGGGCGCGGCCGTGTCCTGCGTCTCCAGGCAGTTGATGGTGGACGACAGCATGAACACGTCCGCCCAGGGTTGCGCGATGCGGGCCAGGCGCAGCCGTTCAGCATCCGCGCCGGTCGGCGTGGCCTTTCCCAACGCGACCGCACGGGGGGACAGGGGGGGGGCCACCGGCCCGGCGGGTTGGCCGTGGCGCGACCGCCGCATGCTGCTGCTGCTCCGCGTGAGCTTGGCCGGTTTGCCAGGGGCCCCCATGAGCACGGGCACGGGGAAGTCGGCTTGAGCGCTTCTCCTCCGGGCCCCCGCCGCGGTCCAGGCGCGCCACCTGTCAAACGCCCACCGCATGGCCACAAATGGCCGCGCGAGCGTGTGGTGCGCCAGAAGAGTGACCGTGCGTACGCGGCGGCGCGCGCGGCACGCCCACACCCAGAAGCACTGGGCGGTCCAGCGCTGGGCGGAGCGGACGGGGCCGTGGAACGCATGCGCGGCCGCAAAGATGAGCGCCGAGCCATCCAGCAGGCGCAGCGCGGTCGCCACGTTCTGGATCTGGGAGAGCACGCGGTTTACGCCGAGCGCGTGGAAGCCCATGACCTTGCGGCGCTGCGTGGAGAGGAAGCAGAGCTGCTTGTGGATGCGGCGCACCTGCTGGTTGCGCTCGGTGAGCCGCCGCCAGCAGACGAGCACGTAGCCGAGCGTCAGGCGGCGCGCGTTGGCCACGTTGCGCATGGCCAGGAGCCGGCGAAACGCCTGCAGGGGGGTGGGGGGGGTGGGGTGGGTGGGGCAGACCACGGCATGGGTTAGTGGTGGAAATGGGGAACCGACCGGGGAACTATCCGATGATATGGGCAGGTGGGCGGGTGGATGAGATGGGGACAAGCATTGGCGGAGATAAGCACAGGAGAAGAGGGGAAGACGGGGGGCCGTGGCGAGAAGTCGAAGAGGAAATGAGGGGACAAGTGCGTGGTGGCGAGAGGGGTGGAGGGACCGGTGTGCAAATGCGGTGGGGAAGGGGACTGGGGGAAGGAGACCGAGGCAACCAGCGCTGGAGGGAGAAGGAAACAAGGCGAAGAAACGCCCTGTCGGGAGAAGGCAAGTGATTGAAGGCTGCGGTAGGAGCGCCGGTGGGTGAGATGGACGGGTGTATGGAGGGGGGGAGGGGGGACTGGGGGAGGGGACGGGGGAGAGGGGGCACATGCTGAACAAGGGAGGCAGACCAACAGGACCATCCAGGCCTCCATGCCTCACAAAGGCCTCCAACCAGACCGCCTCGTGGAACCTGCGTTGCGGGCCGCTCAGGACGGTCATGCGGCGTCTGCTCTGTGCCGACCGCTGGATGGGTGCGGGGGAATACAGGGAGTATCAAGTTGGTGTGTTTCATCTTGGCGGGCGCAAGGAATTACCCGATGCTTGGTGCTGCTGACGTGCCACTGGCGCGCCTTGGCGATGGCTTGGCTGCGGTGGGTCCCTGCAGGGCCCATGCCAGCAAAGTGTAGGGAGCGGCACAGGCAGCAGATGCGTGAGAAAGCCGCACAGATGGCACGGTGCAGTCAGCTAATGACTGTGTGGGAGTAAGTCAACGTGTGGGGGGGAGTCGATCAACGGCTGTGTGAGACCAAAGGCAGGTGGGCGGGCAGGGATTGGGTGGTGGAGTTGGTGAGCGGGTGGGCGGGCGGGCGGGTGAGCATGTGGGTAAGGAGGGGAAAGGGGTTAGGCATGAGAACACGACAGAAACCTTCATGCGCTTCTCTAGGAAAAGTCACCATGGCTGCCACTTGGAACTTCACGGGCAGTGATTCCTTGCATTCCTTGCGGAGGAATAGCACACCCCTTGCCAACAGGCAAAAGAGTTTCCCTTCAGCCAGCGGCACAGAGCATCGTGACTTCCTGCCACCTGGCAGCGATGAGGACTTTCCAGTGCAAACATTCCTACCCACGCGCGCGCGCATGTGGTTGCAAAGCACTGGTTATTCGACTCCTCTCCCGCGCGCGCACACACATGCGCATGCATACACACACACAAACTTGCATACGCTCACGCGAAAAATGAACACAAATCAAACATACAATCGACCCAACCCCGCCTCACTTGGCCCCCTGCCCCCTCCTCCCCCCTCCTCACGCCCCCCCCCCCCCCCCCCCCCTCCCCACCAACGCACCCATGGCGGTGAACCGCTTCCAACGCCAGAACGAGCGCAGCATCCACTGGCCGCACTGCAGCATGCTGGCCTTGCGGTTGAGCATGAGGCGCCGGTTGGAGTCGTACTGATACTCGTCCCACCAGTCCAGGATCGGCCGGAAACACGGCACCTCGAGCCCCGTGCGTCGCGCGACCCTGAGCTGGGACCACCGGAACCAGAAGCGGAACGCCACCTGCAGCGGCTCACGCGAGCGTTGCGCGGCCATGCCGCGGAGGATCGCCACCGCGCGCGCGCGCCGCTTGGCCACCTTGCGGTGGTAGCCCCGCCAGTGGTCCAGGTACCAGAACAGGTGCCGGCGCGGCGCTTGCTTCTGGACAAGCATGAGCAAGAAACGGGACACGCTCGGCATGCGCACGCCTGAGGTCGCGCCCTTGACGGGCCCCCCAGAAGACGCGTCGGTGGCGGCACTCGCCCCCTTGGTGGCGTCGCCACCACCACCGCTAGCCATCTTGCTGGCATCCGGGGGTAGCTTCCCAGTAGCAAGGGTGGGAGAGAGAGTCGTGCTATTGGAGAGGGCGGTGCTGCCCCCCGTCACGCTGCCGACGGCATTGACCGCGTTTCGCGTGGCGTTGGCGGCGGCGATGGCCTCCTTGGCAGCACTCTGCTCGTCGTCCATCGCGCAGCAGATGCGCCACAGCTGGACAGGTGGCAGCTGCGTGCGCGTGACAAGCCGCTCGAGGCAGGCGGCCAGCATGCGGAAGAGCTTGTCCAGCAGGCCGCAGTAGCCCTTCCACTCCTGGAAGTGCCGCCGCAGCTCCGCGAGCTTTCCGATCACCAGCACGTGCGCGAGGCGCCGCCACGCAAGGAAATAGTGCTGGATTATCCGAAGGCAGTTGCGCCGGCGAATCGCCTTGAAGCGCTGGAACCACTGCTGCAGGCGGTGGCGGCGCCACTCACGGGAGATGACCGTGGCGGCACGCGGCAGGTGGGACGCCTTCCGATAGGAAGCCACAAAGTTGTTGAGGACCGCGTCCGCATCAGCCTGCCCGCCGTCACCTGCCCCGCCATCGTCGCTGCTCAGCCGTGCCATTGCCGTCGCCGTGGCATCCGCCAGGTACGACTGCACCATCACATCGATGTTTGGGTTTGTGCGCACGCCAGGCATGCCGGGACGTGCACCAGCGCGGGGAAGAGGGAAGCCGCCGCCCGATTCCCCCGCCCCCCCCCCCGGACTGACGCGGACCACCCCGCACGGTCCGACCCGCCACCGCCAGGAGGGAGGCTGTCCATGACGGAGCGCGACCGCAGGGGGGGGCCCGGGGCGCGCGAGGAGCGGGACGCAGGGTCCTTGGCCGGCCCCAGGCGCGGCGCCTGCCACTCGCTCACCTGCCAGATCACGCCGGGCCCGCCCGCGGTGCCCGCGCGGTCGAGCGCGGGGGCTAACGCCCCCCCCACCCCCGGCAGCTGGTGGGATGCCAGCAGGGGGGCGGAGCGCACCCAGCTACGGGTGGACCCTGGGTCGACGCAGAGATGGGACGCGACGGCTTCGTCGCTTCCAGGGCCGAACGGTGAGCCGTGAGCCAGCCCCGCGGCAACCCGCTGGGAGGGGGAGAGCAGGTCCATGCCGGTTGACGGCATCGCATCGCCGCCAAGGTCGCCCCCTGATACGTGGGGGCTCGTGGGCGACAGCAGCAGCGTCGAGGGGGTGAACAGGTTCTGCATTTGCAGTGGGCGGAGGGGCAGCGGCGTGGGGGGTAGCCGGCGGTCGGCCAGGCTCCCCTGCAGGTTGGTAGAAGCCTCCTGCAGCCGGCGCAGCGTCTCGTCCAAACTCTCGATCTGCAAGCACGAGAAAGTGGTTGAACGGCCGTCTGCTGATGGATTAGTTCCCGAAATGTGCATGTCTGGGGCCACGGGCCAGAGGGGCACCTTGCGGGGCAGGGGTCAATCAGGTAATGGGGGTGATTGCGTGAGGGTAAGGGGGAGATGGCCGCACCCGATGCCGGCCTAGTCTCCCATCAGCACATCTGATGTGCGGTGCAGCGAACCACTTGCTCGTGGGTCGGCCACATACCATGACTGCCGCCGCCGCCGCCCTTTCTATCCCCTACATAAGCGATCAACCGCGAGAGCCGAAGTGGGGAATGGGGGCACCACACAGCTTCACACATACTCCCTGGTACAAGGGGAGACACAGGAGGGCACGGCTGGTTCAAAGCCATGTCACTTGACAGGGGAGGTGAAATTGAACCAGGGGCACAAGCCTTGGGGCATGCCAAGGTCATGCATGCGGGCATGCATGCATGCTTAATCGGAGAGTCGGAGATCACGAGGGGTTGCTTCTGGTCCAACTGGCCACTGACAAGGTGCACACATACCCGCTCCAAGTTGGTCTTCTCCAGCACCGCATAGTCGTCGGGCAACCGCTGGGGCCGCGCGCCATGTCCAACCGGTGACATCCCTGCGGCAGTGGTGGCGATGCTGGCAGGAAGAGCCGCTGGGCCACCGCTGACAGAGGTGCGCGCGCTGGGCACTGGTGATGCGTGCGGTAGAACGAGAGGGCGGGCCAACCCGAGAGAGCAGAGGAGGGCCCGTGAGACCGAGGAAGCAAGAGAGGGGAGAGTATGCGAGAGAGAGAGAGAGAGAGAGAGAGAGAGAGAGAGAGAGAGAGAGAGAGAGAGAGAGAGAGAGAGAGAGAGAGAGAGAGAGAGAGACAAAGAGGGCACGGGGAGAAGGAAAAAGTGGAAGATGAAGAGGGGCGATGGTTAGGGTAAAGGATCGCAGTTCGTAGGTTTTCCTGTGCACAGGTTGGCAGGTCACAGGAACATGCCAGAGGCGAACGGGGAATGGGTGGGCCATAACACACTGATACCGGCACATATGGATGGGGGATGCATGAAGGCAACTGGGGAGGGGGGAGGAGGAGGGGGGGGGGGGGGGGGGATGAAGGTGGGACAATGCGTGGGGAAGAATAATGAGCTGCCACGTGCCAATCTCGAAAAGACACGGTTGCAAGCTGGAATATCATGCATACCTGCTGCTAGACACGCTCACATTACTGGCTAGGCAACAACATGCGACTGCTAGGAATCGGCAAGCACTGGAGGCAGGTGCGGTTGGGCAAACTCACGTAAACCGACAACGTGTAAATCTACAGGGAAATATATCCCACGAAGAATTTAGCACCCATAAAACAAGGAAGGGGCCACTGTTACATTAAAGAGGTGGAGAGGGACAACAAGGGGGGCGGGAGGGGGGGATAGGATGTGTGGGATGGGATGAGAGAGAGGGGGGGGGGGGGGGGGGGCGCACGAGCACATCAAATAGACAACAGCACCATGGGTCACTATAAGGGTGCATCGGAGGCATTGCTTCCTATATCACATTCGAGGCTTGCTGCTCGAAGAGACCCCCGTTGGCAAACACTGCCATTACCGCATCCCCTGAAAGAAAACTCTAGGGTGGACTCGATTGCATAAGGAAAATATGACCTGACCCAGTCCATCCACCGCAAACGTCAAATTGGTGGGGTTTGCGATCCTAAACAGCCCACGTACGTGCGCTAGAAT
>RPFO01000246.1:3170717-3222823 GCA_009746045.1 Mesostigma viride
CCATGGTTTTTCACCCCTCCACCTCCCTTTCTCCCCCGCTCTTGTTCCCCTTGTACACGCATCCCTTCCCATCTCTTCGTTTCCTTGTTCGTCGTCCCATCCCTGTCTCTGTGGCTCCCTCCTCCCCCTTTCCTCCTTCAACCCATTCCTTTGTCCCATGCCTGCCCTGCATCACGGATGGCCATACCCATGGACACAGCTTGTGGACCCAGGCCAACGGCGGGCCCCTGGCACAGATGGCACGCACACCCCTGGAAACCATCACCATGGCAGCAGCAACCCTGCAGGGACAAGGAGCCACATGGCAGGTCTGACAACCCCAACAGCAGGCGGCCATGGTGGCATGGGGGGAGACTCGGCCGCCGGCGTGCCAGGTGGCAACGTCCTGGCCACATGGGACCGCGCAGGGACTACTCAGGGTGTGGGCGTTGCGCAGCCAGTAGGAACTACCCGGGGGCAGGAGCCATCCATGATGGTATCTTCATCCATGCCAATGGGTGCTGCATCAGCATCCGGGGAGCATCCGGCACGACCTGCCGCGCTGGCATCCTTTTCCGGCATCAGCAGCACACGGCAAGAGGCGGCAGATGAGGATCCAGTGCCGCGACTCATGGGCACAGGTGATCTGTTCCAACACGCAAACAGCGGGGCAGGTCAGCGTGGCGGGCCCAAGGGGGCACCCTGGGAGAGCGTCCCCAACGTTGTCCCTGACGAGGTGCTGGGACTCCATGGGACCCAGGCCAAGGCATCTCCTGCGGCCATCGGTGCCCACGTGGACAGCTGGCACAAGACAATGCCCCCACAATCCGCGGCAGGCGCGGATGATGACGTGGCCGCGGCTGCATCATCGCATGGGTCATCTTCCGTGCCATCCCCACCTGAGCCCACCCTGGTGACTGCGCTACTAGCGTCGGGGCAGCCCCAGCCGTCGGCATGGGACCTGCCAGCGGGAGTGGAGTTCTCGTTATTGCCGGCACAAGGGGCAGGCCATGCGCGCGCCACTACCACCCCCGCAGAGCTACATGCGGCGTCCCCACGTCCTGCTGCTAGCACCCGTGAGGGGTCCAACACCCGCACAATGGAGAACGCAGGCAGGGCCAATGCCCGGTGGCCCTTGCGGCCGCTGCAACGGGGCCATCCGTCGGTGATTGTGGTTGGGAGCGGGCTGAGCCTACTGGGCGGTGGGCTGGGGGACGCGATCGATGCCTTTCCCGACATCATCCGGTTTGTGTGGTTCCGGACGAGAGGGTTTGAGCGGGACGTCGGCCAGCGGACAACCATCGTGTTCGCGCCGTCCATCAAGATGCCGTTCCAGGGACCCTCGCAGCTGCACATGCCTGCTGGTGAGTCGTTGCCACCGAACGTGTCCGTGAACCCTGTCGGAGGCCACAGACATGCATGTTATCGCTGGAACGACCCGTGGGTCACCGCGTAAGGCTTTCTCTGGTTTGTTGACTGGGTGAGTGGCGCCATGCCCGTCAAGTACCGAGGTGGCTGTGTGGATGCACTTATAGTTCTTCTGCCCCCGCATGCTGACGGTGAATGCGTGCCCTTGCATGGATCCACATCTGTTGATGCCAAACTGGCCCGCGTGGCCACATGCTGCCGCATCCCCTTTGTACCCTTTGTACCAACAAACATGATGCCTTGCTTGCCACGTCCCTGGTGGTACGTGACACCCTGGCAGAGTGGGACGCCCACGAAGGCGCCACCATCAAGGAGGTGTACGCCATCTACGACGCAGGCGCAAAGCCACGCACGGCCAAGAAGATACAGGACTGGTACAAGGACGTGCGGTGGGGGCGGGGCGGGGCTGCCAAAGTCAGGGTGGGGCCTCTGGAGTCAACGAAGATCCTTTTTTCGAGGTAACCGTTGTTGCTCAGGAAGACCTCTTTTTCTTTCATCTGTTGGGAGATTAGCATTCGACACTCTCGTATGTCCGTTCTCGCCCACCAGGGAACAGTACATGCATGTGGACCGCTTGCGCAGCCTAGTTTGATTTGGACTCTCTGCGGCACGCTTCCTGTGCATGTTAGAATTGCAGCGAACAACTGCTCGTTAAATGGTCCATTAGGCTTTGCCTTCTGGCCTTGCGATACCCTAGGCATCTTGCACCCTTGGGTTGCCTGCTCAGTGGCGCTGTTTAGTAGGTTCCTATATCAGGCGTTCCTATTGAATTGGTGGCGATGTCCTTAAGAAAAGTCTTATAGAATCATGGTTTCCTGTTAAGAAAGCAGTGCAGATTAGGTGACCTTCCAGAGCCCTCGCAGGGCAGGTGGCAATGTGGAACTCACGGCGGCATGCAGAGCAGCAGTATCTTCTCCCATGCTCTGGCCGCTCAGTATATTCATTCACGCGCCTCCGTTGGGAGAGTCACGGGGTACCAACATGTTGAGTAGGTATCTTTCATCCCTGATTGATGCACAGCGAGAAGGGGGCAGAGATTACTTTCCTGGCCTTGAAGACAGGCCACAGGTTCCATTACACTGCTCGCTGGGAGAGTCTAGCAACTAGTGTGGGTGCAATATGGCTTCGACATAGCAAAAGCGTAGCGGATGCAGTAAGGCTGCCCCATGGTCGCTCAGTTCGTCGTGTGTGAATACCATAACACGTGCTTGCTATGGGGTGGAACACCTGGATCTGAAGCTTCGTGCATGGGTTGGGCGTGGGCCTGACCGTGACTCCCATTTCATTATGAATCAACTAACGGTGGGGGGTCATGTTCATATACCTGTGCCGTCCGTTTCATATACATGTGCTTTGCAGGTATCATCTGCAGGAAAGGTTTGCGTCGACAGGGCTGCAGGCACTCATGTTTGCCGTGCAACGATTCGGCCGCGCTGCGTACGTAGGGTTTGATTTCCACACAGGTGTCCATGGCCATTATTATGAAGAGAAGTTTAAGAAGGACACGTGTCACAACATGTCTGATGAGGCCCGCGTCCTCAAGCAGCTGGAGGCAGAAGGGAAGCTGATATCCCTGGGATGCTTGCTGAGGGATGCGGCCAGGAAAAAGCAGCTGTGCAAGCCGATGCATATCAAGCACATCCCGCACAACCCCAACTGTAAAATTGTGGGACAGTTCAATGTCGCTAAAGAAAGTATGGCCTGATATTCGGCATTATTAGTTAATCAAACTCGTGCTCCCGTTGCGGAGTCATGGAGCACAATGGTACAGAGTTGAAAGTGCTTTTCGTCCCTGGCTGTATAGTGCACGCTGGGAAGGGGGCAGAGACACCGGTCTTCCCTCATGCTTCGAGGCAAGCCACAGTTAAACTCGTGAGCGAGGAGAGTCTGGCATACCTGTGGGTGCACTATAATGCTGAAAGGTGCATGGGTGGCATGCATGGGGGGGCATTGACTGGCACAATGAAACTGAAGACTGAAGTTTGCTCGGGCCGCGGGTTACGGTACATAGACAGGCCGCGAGTGCATAGGCGCTGAACAACTGAAGCTACATAGGCATACTCCGGTCCGTGTTATGCTGAGCCATACGTATACGTTTGACATGATGTATTCTGGTCGAGTTACCATTTGACAATAAATGAATCTTAACTAAGTGTGCGATCGAGTGATCCCGTTTGGGAGTCACGGAGCACAGTATAATTAATACAGAGTTGAAGTGCATGCTTTTCATCCGGCCGGCCATGCAGGTGCCCAGTATGTTGCACACTGGGAAGGGGGCAGAGACACGGCCCGTCTGAACCCTTGAAAATAAATAAGCAAGTACATGGTACGTACTCAAGCAGAACGTGTCATGTGCATATAGACATGCCGCGTTGCTATCTTCGACTCCAGACCTGTCCAGACGAGTGAAAGAGCTAGTATACACATCGCGCCACTTGCCTTCGCGGGTGAAACTTATCCGCGTAGAAAAGTACCTCATCGGGTACTCTGTGGCATGCGCCTTCGATCAGTGCATCAGTGTTCGCGCACTTAGGCATGCATGCCACGGAGTACTGTGCTAATCTAATCAGAAAAACTAAAAAGTCTTAAGCTCCCCGGCAGGGCCCAAATCGGTATTAATTATAATCTAATAAATATTAGTTTTTAAACACGTGCTAGCTCCCGTTGGGGAGTCACGGAGCACCAGAGTGTTTTTTAATCGATCCCTGAGTGCGCACATGCACTGTAGGGGCTCCCCCTCGGAGGGGGGCAGAGAGCCCCCCCTTCCCTCATGCATGCCGCAGGCATGCCACAGGGGGCACAATTGGACCCGTCGAAACGATCCGGCATCCCCTGTGGGTGCAATACGACCCGTGTTAGCATTACATTGCTATGGAGACGTGAGCAAAAGGCAGTGCTAGGAGAGATCAACGCGGACCAGCTGCCTGCTTACCTTCCGCTCCATTGAGGATAAGCGCGGCTCGCGATCATTCCTCTCGTGCCGCAAGAAGCTGCACAACCTCTCCTGGACGCTGGACGACAACCTGACCCCCGCTCAGCAGCTAGCATGCAGCAGCGACGCGGCGACATGTGGCCGGAGTACCTCCGCCCTACTTGGCAAGACCCAAATCTTGAACATTCAAAACCCAATGCACGTGTTCTGAAGGGGCGGGGACTTGATCGCCAATTCAACCAGCTGTCGGGAAGCTAGCCGGCGCCCCATGGGCTAGACTAGCCATCTATGTAGTCAAACCCATGCTTGGGTGATGCAACCTGGACATCGCCATCCCATCTAGCTAGTGCCATGCCAATGGCAGAGTATATGAACGTCTGCGGGACTGCGCCCATGCAGCTCAGCCAGGCTGGCCGGCACCTCCTGACGTGGGCCGGGCCCCGTGATGCTAGATGCCGCAAGGCCCGCACCGGCCTTCAAAGAACAGCTAGTAGAGGACATGGGGGGCCTAGGCCTCTCCGTGATTTGGAAAAAGATGATGGACAAGGCCAAGTGGGCCCAGGTCATAGAGGACAACGAGCCCCCCTCCGTGGGGAAGCGCCCGCGTGTGCAAACCTACGGGAAGCACGCCAGACAGGTCCCCTAGTAGGGTAGAGTACGTTGATGTTTGTGGCTTGAGTTGATAGATTTTGAATAGATGTAGATAGCTGTTGACAGTAGCTAGATTAGACCGGTAGGACTGTTAATTTGCACCCATCCATCCATCCATCCATCCATCCATCCATCCATCCATCCATCCATCCATCCATCCATCCATCCATCCATCCATCCATCCATCCATCCATCCATCCATCCATCCATCCATCCATCCATCCATCCATCCATCCATCCATCCATCCATCCATCCATCCATCCATCCATCCATCCATCCATCCATCCATCCATCCATGCATCCATCCATCCATGCATCCATCCATCCATCCATCCATCCATCCATCCATCCATCCATCCATCCATCCATCCATCCATCCATCCATCCATCCATCCATCCATCCATCCATCCATCCATCCATCCATCCATCCATCCATCCATCCATCCATCCATCCATCCATCCATCCATCCATCCATCCATCCATCCATCCATCCATCCATCCATCCATCCATCCATCCATCCATCCATCCATCCATCCATCCATCCATCCATCCATCCATCCATCCATCCATCCATCCATCCATCCATCCATCCATCCATCCATCCATCCATCCATCCATCCATCCACCCACCCACCCACCCACCCACCCGTCCGTCCGTCCGTCCGTCCGTCCATCCACCCACCCACCCACCCACCCGTCCGTCCGTCCGTCCGTCCGTCCGTCCGTCCGTCCGTCCGTCCGTCCGTCCGTCCGTCCGTCCGTCCGTCCGTCCGTCCGTCCATCCATCCATCGGGGTTAATGCTCCGTGCATGACTCCCCAACGGGAGCACGAGTTTTATTAATTAATTAATTAATTAATTAATATAGAACGTAGCCATGTGCATGCCCATAGCCTAACCATTATAATTAGCCGGCCAACCGAAACATCCACCAGCCTAGCTTTGCGTCTCGCCTAGCACTGCGTGTTTGCTCACGTCTCCATTAATTAGTTGATTAATTCTAGTCTCGTGTCCCCGTTGGGGGACCACAGAATGCTCACTGAAGTCCCCGATCATGCAAGAAGATATATAGTGGTGACGTCTCCCCAAGACGTCAAATGGAACATGTAGTGTCCATGTGCAGCTAGTCCATTGTTCAGTGAGTTTCCCTGAAGGCTTCCGCCCCGGATAGGTCAGAATAGCGAGAACAAGAACCTTGAAAAGATCCTGTTTCCGGCCAGCGCCCAGGTCCTTGGCGTGGCAGCCACATTATGTCTAATTTAGTTACGCAGAGCCATCCATGCAAGACCTCTGCAGTTAAGGCTGACATCCGAGCAGTGCTGGAGGAGCACGTGACCTGGCCGTTGGCCGATCGAGTTCAGCTGACCTCGCTAGCTGAACACGACGCTCAACACGGTGGAGGCCCGGGTCTCCAATCAGTGGAAAACAAGGTTGTCCACAAGCTCCCGAACCTCAGTCGATCACGGCGCTGCAGACCGCGCGGCGCAGGCATCTGAGGCGCGGCATGCGTGCTGCACTTGTCTCTCGCCTCAAACAGGTGGAGGGCAAGTGCGGCTTGCTCGTCAAGAAGCTCGAAGCCATCACCGCCCAAACCGATGCAGGTCCGGCCGACGCACGTCCTGGCCGCGCAGGTCCCGGCCGGCGATTGCAGCCGGCAGGCGGCCACCATCACAGCGGCCAGCCCACCCGCCCGGCAGATGATAGCCTCTCGCCGGCGCCGCACTCCCGACGCGGACCTGCTGGGGTCAGCGACCGCCTCGACCACTCTAGCTGACGCCATCGCTACGAAACTACAGGATCGAGCTTGAAGACCTTTGCCAGGCAAAACAACGGCAGGCCACCGACCGCGCTCGCCGCGAGAGTCCGGAGTGGTGCTGCGTCGCTTCCCCCAGAAGCCAGGTGACCGCTCACCCTGGGGTTGTAACCACGTACCCTTGCCGGCGAGCTCAAGGACCAGCTCCATACGTACCCTCATGGGCAAGGTAGGTGAGGTAGAACTGCGTGGTTGCCACCGCCTTCCCCACTCACGGGACAAGGCGGCTCCCCCACCAGTCCTGCTCACCTTCCCCTCCCCTGAGGACAAGCAGCGGTTCCTTTCGAGATCATCGCTTGCAAGAGGTTGCACGACCTCACCTAGACGCTGGACGACGACCTGACCCCGCTCAGCATCAGCGCCGACGCGACCTGTGGCCGGAATACCTCCGCCACAAGCAGGACCGGCCCCAGAAGCCCAAGGTGTACTGGAGGCCGGGGCGGGGACCTGATGATCAACCACAAGCTAGATGTGCATGGACGCCCCCTGCGGGCTAGAATGGCCCTAGCTAATCACAGTGGTAGTCACTGCCGCCATGGCAGCCATGCCTAGATTATTTGCCTAGCCTTGCCACCAAACCTAGTCACGTGCACCGCTAACGCACGGTACACAACCAGCCCTAGCCTTAGCTTAGTAGCCTTCGTACAGCCAGCCATGCTACGTCCTGGCTATGCTTCGCTTCCTTGCCCACGCTCCTTGTTTGGATATGTAACTCACACGCGGGTCTTATTGCACCCGCAGACCTTGCACCGGATCGTTTATCGTGCCAGGTTGCTGCTGTGGCATGCCGTAGGCATGAAGGAGCAAGGGGGTCTCTGCCCTTTCTTCCTGTTGTGCACATACAGGGATTAAAATGCACTTCGGTGCTCCGTGACTCCCCAACGGCCCGTTGAGCACGAGTTTAATTCATAAATTAATTAATGCAAGACCTATGCGTGCATGTGTCGATGCATCCTTGGTGCCAGGAAGCCAACTGCCCATGCAAGAGTTTAAAACGCTCGGTGTATGGAACTGCGCTGTGCCGTCCAGGTGTAAAATTGCGGTGGGGGGCGACCGTCAAGCCCCAGGGCCATCGCTTCATGCAGTCTCCTTGCTGATTTCAAGGCCACCTGCTCAATCGCGCCCGTCTCCATAGCAATGTAATGCTCACATGGGTCATATTGCACCCACAGGGGATCGATACCCCCGGATCGTTTCAACGAGTCCGATTGAGCACCCTGTGGCATGATAGAGCTGGATCGAAGGGGGGGTCTCTGCCCCCTGCCCGTTGTGCACACTCAAGCTAGGATCGATTACAAGTGCTCACTCAGGTGCTCCGTGACTCCCTGGAACGGGAGCACATGTTCAAATTAATTTATTAGGCGAGACGTCTAGAGCTCTAGGCTGGCATACGTCGGTTGGCTACTGGTTAAAATTAGGCTAGAAGCATGTGCACATAAATGGTTACGTACGTTCTACCCTGCATTGCCGTTGCACATGGGATGGAAAGGAATGTCCAGGTTGCACCGGTATTCGCTTGGTGTAGGCTGGCAAGTTGGAAGGCAAATGAGTAGGTGCCGGTGTCGGATGGTATGGGTGACCGGAGGGAGCTCACAGTAGATTTATCCAATTATGCAGCGCATTGTGCCCATGACCAGCCAAGTGCATGCTAAGTGAGACAACTACGTACGGCACACATGGCGGCCATGTGTACATGTGGCATTGTCTCCTCAAGTGATACAGCACCTGCCCGCCGGGCGCCCGGGCCAGGGCATGCAATCTGATTCAGGCATGCATTCGAGAATGCATGTATGAGGCAGCTGAAAATAGTGACACGAGGCAGCTACACTTTGACACAATGCATCAAGGTCACTGAAGCAAGTTACCTGCCAATTGCCATTGCACTGTCAAATCGATTAGGGAATCAATAGGAACATCTGGCATGAGAAGATACCACTGAAGAGCGCTCAAACTTGCATGTCAGCTGTACAACTCATCATTGATTCCAGGCCACTGCAATCGGCAAATGACATTTTCTTCAAGCTAGCATGAACTTTGTTGTGTCACTTAAAAAAGGTAAATAAACGGCCTTCCCTTGCCGTAGGTTCAAGACTGCGGACACCTGGCAAGTTTTCGGATTCGTCTTGAGATGTCCACAGCCTTCGGTTAGTCCCTCGAAACAAAAAACTGCACCAAACATGCGTATCACCAGAGCAAAGAAATTGGGCACTAGTAAGGAGTAGACATCATAGAGACCTTTGCAGCAATCCAGACGGTTGCTGAACACCAGTGAAAGGATATGCCGAAATCTCGTGAATACAACCAGTTGCAGCCACTTTTAACCAACATCACATCTGGAAATTAAAAGACTTCCAAGCAAGCACAAAAGCACGACAAGGAGTGATCCCATGTTGAGCCGCAAACACCTCTGATGTTTCCTTCCTCCCCTGCCCCCTTCTCCCCCTCCTCCATATCCCCACAAAGCCAATGCATGCGTGAGCAGCTGCAACAAGCCCCATCCCTTAGCACCAAATTGCTCCTAGGATTACCTATATATTCATTGAGAAAAAAAAAATTCGGAGGTGAGAGTGGCATGCAACAGAAGGAAAACCCCGAAAAGAAGAGCCCTGAAGAATATAAAATAAGCTGCCACGGGCATGCAATGATCAAGCCTGGCAGCACGAGGTACTACTAACTACAGCATAAAACTTTGACACACAGCAACATCGCTTCCGGCCCACCAGGCCTGGGAAGGATCTAGACCGCATAGGTCACGACGAAGTCGGCCCGGATGCGTCCGAATAACACATCGGCCACAGTGCTTTACATACAAATGTGCTGGGAGCCTTATTGATATGCAGTGTCTCCGATGTCTTGGATGTACCTAGTCTTTGACAAGGAGACCCTCAGCTAAGGACCCACCCAATCCCTCCCTTCAAACTACACTACTCGTATATATAAGCAAACAATAATGTCCTAAAATCCCCTGAAAATGAGGACTATAACAACAGCCACAAACCGTTGCAGCAGGCGCAGCCTACCTCCACGGGCTGCAGCAGGTCCAGCGCGCGCCCCTCGCGCTGGTCGTGCACTGCCAACCCCACAATGCGCTGGACACCTGCCGAGAGGGCGATGAAGCACTGCAGGCCACATGGTGGTGGGGGCGGGGAACAAAACAAGAGTGGTGGGGTGTGGCGGCGGAGGAGGGAAGGTGGACACGTTGCAACAGTGTCAGGGTGCATATCAGCCACAGGGCAGGGAGGAGAGAGGGCTTATGCACGGGATGGGACCTTGTAACACGATTTCAACGATGCAGTGCCTGTCAGTTACGGCAGAAGAAATTCAGACATGCCACCCTACGTGACGGCACCGCAGCAAACGTTGTCACGACCACAACGGTGCTGCGCAATTACGTGGGGACGGAACATGGCGCCGCTTGCGCCCGCACCCGGCACTGCCTGGTGGTCAAGTTGCCACGCGGCAACACTGGACAAACTTGGCAGCCGCGGATGCCATTTCATACTGTATGGTGCGAGCACATCGGTGCAATGTCGTCTGTGCTGATGCATTCCCAGGAAGGACAGGCACCGCCAGTGCACCCACACTCCCCATTTTGGACGCTTGTCCACTCAGACAGAACCTCCGTATGCCCAACCCCGATCTCAGACACGTTTCAATACGTGCCACACATGGCATGACTAGAATCCATCTTCATGATCTGGAGGACACATGCACGTGGGCAAGCAACCAATAACAACGCGTCGGCCATGGCGGCAGACACAGATTCCGCCGCGGATGGCACACAGCCACGCTTCAAGCTGCACGCGCTGGCATCATGATCAGCCCAGATTGGTGACCTGCTCCTCAAGCCTCAGACACTCTTTCCTGTTCACTCACCATCTCAAACGTTTGCTCGGACTGAGGCTTCAACTCGCCCAGCACCTGCGCGGTGGAACAGTGGGTGGGGGCGCCAGGGGGGCACCAGCAGGGAGCGGCACCGGTGGCCACGCACACGCGGACGAGGAGAGGGGGCAGCACACATTGTGGTCACGAATGACAGAGGCGCGCATGCACACATGTTGGTCATGAATGACAGAGGAGAGCATGCACACATGTTGGTCATGAATGACAGAGGAGAGCATGCACACATGATGGTCATGCACACGAGGGCGAGATGCAGAACATGAAGGGGGCAAGCCTATGTGGGGGAAGTCAATGGGAGGGAACAAGGAGGTGAAATGGAATGGAATGGCTCTGAGAAGCAAGTTGAGACGGGGGCACCGGGGATGAAGGCAGGCAACAAGGCGTCGTCAAAATGCCAAGTCCTTATCGGCAGTGTGCCCACTGGGATCAACCATCCACATACAAGGGCGACCCCCACGTTGTTACACACAGACACGGGCTGACCCTTGCACATGATTGTGATAACAAAGGCGAGTATGGCATATGGCAGGGCATATCAAGTGTGACTCCTGAAATACAGCTCGTTGCAGGACGCCCTCGCGCTCAAGTAGCCATGAGAACCAGCACCGACTACAGCACTTAATAGTGTATGCCCTCTTCGACAGCGTACTCCCTGCCTTGCCTCACCCGCATGTGCATACTTCCCCTTGCCTCACCCACATGTGCATCCTTCCCCTTGAGCACCTACCAGCGTGTGCTTCCCCTTGACCACCACGCCCGTGAAGCCGCCCGCCATGTCCCCTGGCGACAGCTGCACCTGCAGGGGGCCGACCAGGCGGTCCGTGCAGTTGCGCACGCAGAACTTGGCCTGCGGACGAGGGCGGGGACGAAAGATGAAGGGATGAAGGGATGAAGGGATGAAGAGATGAAGGGATGAAGGGATGAAGGGATGAAGGGATGAAGGGATGAAGGGATGAAGGGATGAAGGGATGAAGGGATGAAGGGATGAAGGGATGAAGGGATGAAGGGATGAAGGGATGAAGGGATGAAGGGATGAAGGGATGAAGGGATGAAGGGATGAAGGGATGAAGGGATGAAGGGATGAAGGGATGAAGGGATGAAGGGATGAAGGGATGAAGGGATGAAGGGATGAAGGGATGAAGGGATGAAGGGATGAAGGGATGAAGGGATGAAGGGATGAAGGGATGAAGGGATGAAGGGATGAAGGGATGAAGGGATGAAGGGATGAAGGGATGAAGGGATGAAGGGATGAAGGGATGAAGGGATGAAGGGATGAAGGGATGAAGGGATGAAGGGATGAAGGGATGAAGGGATGAAGGGATGAAGGGATGAAGGGATGAAGGGATGAAGGGATGAAGGGATGAAGGGATGAAGGGATGAAGGGATGAAGGGATGAAGGGATGAAGGGATGAAGGGATGAAGGGATGAAGGGATGAAGGGATGAAGGGATGAAGGGATGAAGGGATGAAGGGATGAAGGGATGAAGGGATGAAGGGATGAAGGGATGAAGGGATGAAGGGCAAAGAAGTGGAATGGTTGTAGTGAACATCAACATCAACGGCCTCAAGTGGCCAACAGTAGAAACACGATTGGAAGCAAAACATCTGAACCTGCCGATAGCGAAAAAGTCAGTCACGTGATGTCCTCACATGCCAAAGCCACGTGGTGACTTGCAAGGCCACTGACGGCACTTAGGGCTCTGCACTCCGCGGTGCTGACTTGGAATAATTGGAAGCATAACGCCACCTGTCCATCACAATGGACCCACGGAGCCATGGCTACGAGAGCAGCGTGATAGTGGGGGGAACTAGCAGGGCGTGACTGTAGGGTGTGGCGGTCGGGCATGGCAGGTCGGGCGCGATAGCTGCCACGTGCATGGGCATAGTACACACGGCCACTCACGCGGAACAGCTTCGCCCACGAGAACACATAGTAAAGACCGCACCAAGCATACCCCATGGCACACCAAACGTTTGGCTTCTTATTAATACAGCAAAGCTACTCACCCGGAACGGCTTCTCCAGCGCGATCGCCCTCGGCAGCGACACCAGCGACAGCTGCACGTCATGATGCACTGACGGCTGAGGGGCAGGAAGGAGGGACGGGAGGGGAGGGCCAGTGGTGCCGGCGAGTAGCGACCAAAAAGGGGCGAATAGGGGTCCGTGAGTAGGCATCCATAAACAAGTGGGGCAGTGCTCTAGGTATGGCAGCTGGTTACAACCGGTCTCGACTGCCGTGACAATGGCATCTTTGTAAGCTGGGGCATTGTTATGCACCCAGGCAGCAATATTGTATGCTTAATCAAAGTAAGCACACGTGACGGCCCTCAACAAAGGCCTAAGAAAAGGGAGATAAAAGCGACCAAGGCGGCCTACTGCACAACAGCAGAGGGTGGCATGCTTTTCACCATGGCATTGAGAAGCAAAGGAAATGGTACAGCCCCGCATCGGGACACTGGAGCATAGGTACCAACAACGGCCGCGTTCACTCGCTGACATGGGGACCATCCCCATCCCATCCAACACGCACGCTTCGCTAGGGCTACCTACGCATGCCCACACTACTTTCCAGTACCTGGGGCCATGATGTAGATGAGGCTACACACAGTGGGTTACCCATTCTTATATAGGATAATTGCTTCCTAGGTCGGTTTCCTCTTAAGAAGGGCAAGTGCTTCCTAGGCCTGTTTCCTCTTAGAAAGGATAACTGCTTCCCAGGCTGGTTTCGTCTTAGGAAGGGTAAATGCTTCCGAGGCCGGTTTCCTCTTAAAAAAGGAGAAGTGCTTCCTAGGCCAGTTTCCTCTTAAAAAGGGTAAGTACTTTCCATGTCCGTTTCCTCGATTCACATGGGCAATGACCCAGTCCACCGAAAAATGAATCCGAGTGGATAGAAAACATTACTTTAAACCCCCAAAGGGGCGGACACGCAATCAGTAAGCACACAAACAACATGAACCTGAGACAGTGGCACAAGTAACAACCTCATGACCACCAAACCAAGCATGCATGCCTGCGTGCACGCTCGCGAGCCTCACCGCGGGAGCCCCCAGGATCTGCTGTGTCTGCAGGCGGCCCGTCTCGCCCAACGTGGAGCGCCACGCAATGTCGATCTTTCCGAGCGTGGACGTGCTGCCGGCCGCCACGCTGCCACCGTGCGAGCTGTCCCCCGCCGTGCCCTGGGGGACCACAGACGAGATAACATGGGGAGGAGGACCGGAGGAGGTGTATTGGAGGACCGGAGGAGGGGAATTGGAGGACCGGAGGAGGGGAATTGGAGGACCAGAGGAGGGGTATTGGACGACCGGAGGAGGGGTATTGGAGGACCAGAGGAGGGGTATTGGAATCCCAGAGGAGGGGTATTGGAGGACCGGAGGAGGGGTATTGGAGGACCAGAGGAGGGGTATTGGAGGACCGGAGGAGCGGTATTGGAGGACCAGAGGAAGGGTATTGGAGGACCAGAGGAAGGGTATTGGAGGACCGGAGGAGGGGTATTGGAGGACCAGAGGAGGGGTATTGGAGGACCGGAGAAGGAGTGTTGTAGAACCGCAGAGAGGACCATGAAAAAGCACCACAGAGAGGAGGGGGGGGGATGGGATGAGGATCGGAAAGCAGAGGGGAAGATGGAAGGAGGACCGCATAGTAGAGAAGCCGAGGATGGGGGGGAAAAGAGGGGTTGGAAGTAAGGTTCTATCTATGGTAGATGTGGGGGATTGCCAAGCAGACAGGGGGCCGTGCAGGTGGGGTAGCAGACGCGGGTGATATGGCCGCCACATTGACATGGGGGGGAGGAAGGATGCGATGATGCCACCGTGATCTCCAACGTCATCCATGTGTATGCATGTTGTGTGTGTGTGTGCACAGCTTACCAAGGCAAAACTGCACAGCCCACTACGTGTGGCCAGCCACGAACAAAGTGGGCATCTCTTCAACCACAAGAATCTCACATGAGCAAAGGTTGCCAGATTCACCAGCACCTGCACATGTGCCAACAGATCAACAGATGCTTCAATTATAAACTGCACTATTACAATGCCTCCATTAGTCTAGCCAAGGAGGCAGCATGCAGGAATGCACGCTTGCACGCAGCGAGTAGTGGGACCAACAGGCAGATAGCAGTGGGACCAGCACCCCACGAGAGAGCACAACAGCAAGCAGCCACACATGAGACATGAGTCAGCCAGGACCCACCTTGCTGGCACGAGGCGTGCTCACAGGCGGCGCGCCGGCAGCAGAAGCCCCCGCCGTGTCGATGCGGGTGAGCCGGAACAGGTAATTGCGCGCGCCGCCGTTGGGGGGGATCAGGTTGGCGCGCTCGACCGCACTGTGGCCAGGGACAGGAGGGGAGAGACGAGGAGCGGGCGAAAGAAGAGGGGCAAGGAGCGGGAGATGGAGGGAAAGCAGCAGGGGGGTCACAGACCGGCCAAAAGGGGAGATCACGGTACAATGTACATAGCGTATGGCACTGTGGGCATGGACGGCTCTACGGGGAGTCACGTTCCCTGGCCGCGGGCATGGAAAGGGATTAGCAGGGGACCACGATCGCTGGGCGGGGTCTTGAGGAGGGAGGGAGAACGGGGACTTAGTGGGCACTTAACGCGCCAATGTCGTCGTTAGACATGAACCAGTTCGCCAGCATGGAGTCGGAAACCAAAGCGGGCATGCCAAAGGTCCGCCAGCGCACTACACCTCTCGCCACCCATTCACCGGCGCAGCCACACACTCACAAACAGTGCCCCCCATCACCCAAACGCCAATCCCGCAGTGAATTGCCACCTGTCACCTACCCGCCCGTTCAACCATACCCACCCACCAGTCAAGCAGTGCACTCCAGCTCTTGCCACCCACCCCCTGGTCCAGCGGTGAGTACCCAGACCACATGTACCCCCCCCCCCCCCCCCCGGTGCCTCTTGCCACCCACTTGTCCACAAGCGCCACCTGGCAGTCGCCAGCTGAGCAGCTCACAAAACATGCCACCTGTCACCCCACCCATCCCACAGCGCACAGAACACGTCACGTGTCACCCACCGGTCGAGCAGCGCGTCCACCTCCTTGTCCAGCGCGGCCGCCCCCCCATCGTCGCGCGCGAGGCGCAGGCTGTCGCCCAAGTCCCCCGCCATCGCCGTGGCCGCCCGCAGCGCCTCATCCTCGTAGATCTGCGTCTGCTGGAGGCTGCGAGCGGGGTCGAGCCGCACGTAGTCGACGAAGAGGGGTACCTTGGTCAGGTTCTCGATGCAGGCCTCCAGGAAGATGAGCTCCTGCGCCCACGAGCGATCAATAAAGGGTGAGGCAAGCGATGGGGCTAATGTGCGTCAGCAGGCAAATCGAGACGCACACACACACACACAAATAATAAATAAAAAAAGTATAGGGAAAAAAATCATTCCACGCACGGGCATATGCATGCATACATTGATGCAGAAATATGTGACCAATCGGGCGAACCCGAGAGTGTGTCAACGGTTATAGCAGGCCCCACCAGTCAAAGCCTGTTTCTTGAGAGAATATACATACATCCTGAGGCAACGGTCCCACAGCCCACCATGCCTCCCCATGCCTCCCCATGCCCCCCCATGCCTCACCATCCCTCACCACACCTCACCATGCCTCACCATGCCTCACAGGGCAAGCCAGGCCCGGTATGCCAGAGCTAAGCGGTCCCTGCATCATGGTTGCTAATGCACACGGCTCTACATGCAACATCATTATTGACGACAACGCTGCGTACGCACTGCCTGGTGACCAACGCGCGCATCGGGGGATACCCGCACACGGCACAGAATCCGCATGGCGTCCTGTACGTTCCTAGCTGGCACTTGGGTATGACTTCGAAAGCAGCCGCCAAGCCCACGATAGCGGCACATATCTGGCACCCGCAGAAGAAGTGGCTCTGGAACAGATGTGGCGTGGCCGACTGGGTGAGCACACCCAGGCCAAGGATGGGCATCGGTGGCCATGAGGGCGGGGCCCAACGGGTTGCGGCCCAAGCACCATGGGGGAATACATGCAACTACAGTAAATACATGTCGAACTACAGTAATTACATGTCGAACTATAGTAATTACATGTCGAACTACAGTAATTACATGTCGAACTATAGTAATTACATGTCGAACTACAGTAATTACATGTCGAACTACAGTAATTACATGTCGAACTATAGTAATTACAAGTCGAACTATAGTAATTACCAGAGTAGTTGGCAGTTTACACCCACCAGCTGCAGGTGAAACTCAGAATGTATTAAAAACCATGTGCCCCTTCGCACGGATATGTGTTACATATACTCCCCACGGAGATATGTTCTCAATTAATTAATAACAATCACATGTCGAGAGTGGGCAACTAACCTTGACCGCGCGGACCTGGTGTCGGGTTGGCCACGTTGTGGGTTGGTGCGCGAGCAAGCCAGACAAGCGGAGGGAACGGGGTAGTAGACAAGGTGAAGCGTGGGGTGGGGTGTGGCGTGGGGTGGGGTGCGCAAGTTAGCAAGTCAACAACAGCATGATGTTTATAGCTTGGAAAAAACTCGTGTCTTGCCACGGCACACAGCTCGTGGGTAGAGCAGGAGCAGAGTGGTGGTGCCAATTTGGAACAAAACAATGTACTGGCCAGGAACAGAAACGTGAACTGGGTAATCAACGCACACAGAACCAGCACCAGCAATTTCTTCCTGCTAAAATTAATCCACGAATGCAGGCACACTAGGCTTCACGAAGACAGCCACACATGCACGCGCAGACATGCATGCATGCCCACACCCACGCCCATGCACATACACAAACGTACATCCTTGCCCCCCCTTTCCCCCTCCCATCGACCTTCCCCCCCCCCCCCTCCCCTCCCCCTCCCCTCCCCCTCCCCCTCCCCTCCCCAACCCCTCCCCTCCCCTCCCCCTCCCCTCCCCCCCCTCCCCTCCCCCTCCCCTCCCCCTCCCCCTCCCCTCCCCTCCCCCTCCCCCTCCCCTCCCCCTCCCCCTCCCCCTCCCCCTCCCCTCCCCCTCCCCCTCCCCCTCCCCCCCCTCCCCTCCCCTCCCCTCCCCCTCCCCCTCCCCTCCCCTCCCTCCCCTCCCCCTCCCCCTCCCCCTCCCCCTCCCTCCCCTCCCCTCCCCTCCCCCTCCCCTCCCCCTCCCCCTCCCCTCCCCCTCTCCCCTCCCCCTCCCCTCCCCGTCCCCCTCCCCCCCCCCCCGGCCCCCCCCCATGCCCACCTTGGTGCGCACGCCCAGTGGGTTGACGGCCTCAAATTTGTAGTACTGTGGCAGGAACTTCCGCTCATTGTCGGCACCGTCGATGTAGATGGCAGAGCACACGAGGCTGCCAGCGCACGCCACGCCACGCGCAAGCACACGTGCCACATGCGGCCACAAACAGATGCACGCGCAGCCACCAACACCCACCCACCCACAAACACGCACGCCGGGGTGCACCAAGGAGCAACCAAGCAAACCATGAGGATGAACGATGACGTCCCATCGCCATCAAGCAACACGGGCAGAATCCGGCAAGTCTTGCAAAGTAGCATGGTGCCAGCGATGGAGCATTTGCAACAACAGACCACGTCCCATTCACCATTACTCGGACCAGGGCGTCTAACCAGGGTGCTTGACCAGGGGGTTTAGCCAGGGGGGTCGACCAGGTCGCACACCCGGCCTTGCAACACCTTCCACGATCAGGCCTACTAGCGGCCCCGCCGCATCGTGCACACACACCACGGCGTTCGTACAACAGGTGATACAGCTACCCCAGACACGGCACTTCAACCTGCCACAAAATGTTACGCTGGCATCCGAACCTAGGACACAGCGCCAGCAGGGATACAGGTCCAGGCTCCTTCCTGCCGTACCAGGTGTACTTGGTGCCGACGCCCGACAACTGCCCGCCCCATAACCGCCTGCCCCGTCAGATAGATCACCTCGCATACATTGCTCGTTCTCGTACTTTCCTCGATCACCGTGCATACTTCACAAATTCCCAACGTAAACCGCCTGCGCCGAAGACGACATTGAAAACTCTTGTTCTGCGGCCCACATCACGTGCTTTACCTCACTAATCAAGACATCTTGGTTCGAACGCAAACCGCGAGGCCCCTACAGCGCGCGCGGCCCGGGCCCACCCACTCACGTATGCGCGCCGATGTCGTTGATGTCCTGGCGGACCACCAGCTCGTGACGGGAGCCAGGGATGAGCGAGGGGATCGGGTTGCTGCCAGTCTCCCCCAGCACCACCTTGTGACGGTCCGTCTGGAGCTCCACCTGGCAGGGGGGGCGGGGGGGGGAAGGGGGGGGGGGGCAGAGAAGGATGGGTGGAGGGGGGAAGGGGGGAAGAGAGGGAAAGGCGGGGGGGGGGGGGTGGAGAGGATAGGAGAGAAGGGTGGGTGTAGGCAGCAGTCAGAATGGGCGGGTGGAAATGGGTTTCAGCCAAAAGGTGCATGTACATTCCAAACGTAGAGGCCTACCGCGGCGGTCATACACTCAGCCATCCTGCCTAAATGGCCACACGTCATGTCAACCCTACGTTACAGGCCACACACCACATCACGCCACATCAGCCAACCTACATGAACGATGCCCCAACTTGATAGAAAACATAAGGTACAGGATCCCGCCACCGTGATGGCCATGCTGGAGGCGCCCCCCTTCCTACCACGCCATCTATAGTGTACGTTATACATACACCATACATGATGGCCATACATAGCACCACCCTCCCTCGATGGCCACGCTGGACACGTCACCCTGCCCAGTCACGTTTACCTGCATGTATATATATCTTAGACACATCATACGTCCACCTACCTTGATGGCCACGCTGGAGACCGTGCGGTCGGAGAAATTGCCCACGCTGATGTACACACCCAGGGACTCGCCCAGGTAGATCGTGCTGCAAGACAAGGTCACCGCCCCAAACGATGTAGCAGGTCAGGGCCCCAAACAAGATTGCAGGTTAGTCGGCCCACACCGCGCTGCAGGTTGCCGCCCCCTGATGTGTGGCAGGCTTCAACCCCCTAAAACCGCGTTGCAGGCTCATCATCCTAGATAATGAGGCAGACAGGCTGCGCGTACACACACATTCAGTGGGAAGTGAGCACGTGACCAGCCAACATGCCACCAGGCATCCCCAAAGCAGGCGGAGGAGGACAGTTTCCCATTCACCCAATCGCCCCATGTCCATCCCTCACCCACGCATTCCTCAAGAAGCGATGGGACACCAGGGGGATCAAGTAGGGGTACAAGACAGGGGCAGTGCTTGATAAGGGGACTGGAAAACGAG
Source organism: Mesostigma viride (assembly GCA_009746045.1). Lineage (NCBI taxonomy): Eukaryota > Viridiplantae > Streptophyta > Mesostigmatophyceae > Mesostigmatales > Mesostigmataceae > Mesostigma > Mesostigma viride. Next base: position 3,190,692 of record RPFO01000246.1, read on the forward strand.
GGAGGTGATCGGCACACAGTGAGGCCTGTCACACAGTGGGGATATGATACACGAGGGCGTGTCGTGGCTGAGCATTTCGAGCCCCCCCACTCCCCCCCGCCAACACTCCCCCGCCCCCGTTCCAGATTCGGAGACTCATTCCCTGGGATTTCCAAGAAACGCACGATTTCATTTGAGTGACTTCACGCAAGCTGTTGGTGGGCAGGTTCCCTAGCGATGCCTATTGAAGCTGATTGTCTCATTCGGCACTTACCCGAAGTCTTGAGGCAGCACCAGGCTACCGGTCAAGCCCGCAGCCTCCGTAGAATTGGCCAGTTCAAACCTGTGACTGAAAGTTTGCGAGTGTTCCCCCGGCTGGACGGAGCCTCGATTGGGCCAAACCCCTGATACCTCTGGCATGTCGTCCTCGCCTCTGTGAATGTCTGCCTGGGCATTGAACCGCAAACTAGAGTTGCTGTCGATATGAAAGGAAGGCCTGCAAAGCCGCATAACTCGGAACGACAGTGCGTGACCGCCTCCATCTGGGCGTGTCGAGGCCATCGCCGGGAAATACGGCCTGAGTCGAGGAAAGATTGGCCGCCCAACCCTATACAAGCCGATATAACAACATGTGGACGATAGGGAGATTGTTAAGGTTAAGGCATTTCCATTCTCAACAGGGCTTCCAGCTTCGCAAGCTGCTAAGGTGTTATGTAGGTGGCAGTGCCGGTTATGTGATGCGATTTAGCATCAGAAGTGATCCGTCCAGGGAAGGCACAGCGGCGATGGGCACGCGTTGCAAATCATCCCACCGTTGGCTACGTAAAGGCACAGCAATGCAAGCGTAGTCGACGATGGCCGTGAAGCGAATGCTTGGCAACCGCTGTCACATGCGCTTGCTTTGTCTATGGACAACTTGATGTCCGTGCTTGCCTGACTCAATAAATTATAGAAATTGTGCAGCAACGAGGGGAGCTGTTTCTAACAAATGTAGACCCAGTAGGCCTAGTACCTACTCACGGTTCGTGACGCGCAATAATTGCGCAATGCAACACGCGCTGCATGCTGCTGCCTGCATCCGGGGCGGCTGACAGAATAGGATTGCGTATCATTTCAGCTACAGTGTAATAAAGAACAGTAACAAGGGTACAGTAATAAAGGAGCACATTTTAGATTAGGTAATTATTACAGTGTGTACCGCGAGGTCGCGACGAGCGTGTAATATTATATTTCGGCAATGTGCACAATCATCTTGGCCATGGCCTGTACATTTGCACAATCTAACTTTGGGTTGACTTTATAATAAAGGGGGCCAGTACTGGGCCAGCACATAATCCCATGCTCGTTTGCAAACTGGAAACCCGAAGAATACGTATCAAGTTACATCACTTACAACAGCTCCTTCAGCTCCACACTAAACAGCGGAAATCACATTAGCAACGTCCGATAAGTCGGCAAACTCACCTCAATGGGTAACAGTTGCGCTATTCAGGACTGAGTCGATGGAGGCTTTATTGCATGTGGCAGCTCGCTCGAATTCAGCGGGGGAGCACTGCTAGGACTTATCAATGAGACAACCAGCGCATTCCACAGATCTGGAGAATCCGGACCATGGTAGCTCGAGACTGCCGTTATCTTATCCGCGTTTGTCGAGTCGTTCAGGATGTAGGAGATTAAGGGAGTTGGAATGTGTATCCTTGTACTTGAAAATATATGGCTGGCTAACGTTCAGACTGAGCTCGCGAGACCTAGACGGTTTAGCTATGGAACAACATGGCGTGATCGGTGCGTTTGTTCCTAGCGGCCAGGAGTGTTCAGTTCAGTGTAAGCACCACTGCTGTGATCGCTCTCCCGCCATTTGTGTGAGGAATCACTATCAATGGAAAGAAGTACCCTCCGTTTTAACGCAAGGAATCGCCCTCAATGGAGCGTTGTCCATATATGAGTGTAGGCCTACACTGCACGTGTGTAATAAAGCAGCATAACAGCTCACAATTGAGACAAGTGCTTTGAGAGTATTGCGCATGCCGGTTGTGGGGATAGCTTATGTGCATATGGTAGTGCTTGAATGCTTGGATTAGGCTTGCGACCATTCCGTGCACTACGTAGCAAGAAGGCACTGTATGTTTATACTAGGGCTTCATCATAACTGCCGGCGTGATATATATATACCAGTGACTCGGAGGATGAGTGGGAGTGATCATCACACGGACCATCGGTTACAGATCAACCTTGAAGGACGGCAGTCATAGCCTGGTTTTGTACGTCGCTTCACAGTTGCCGCCTTGGCCGTGGATTGTGCCGTGGGGAGTATATGTACATAACGCATATTCCTGAGACGCTATCCGTGGACATCTCTCTCTCGCATATATCGTAGGTCGACATTTTCACAATCCATGCATGTGCTGTCCGACTGTTCGACATCTGCTAACCTGGCCTGCGCAACACGCTTGCGCGCCATAACTGCTCTAACCTGCGGAACATCCGCAGCCGCAACATTTCAACCAACCGTCGTCCATGCCCGCGCCACTGCTGGTAATGCGGTGTCTAGATTTGGCGGCCAACTGCTAATAATGCCCGGCACGCACCCATTGCAATCATCGCTTTTCCCGATTGCTAACATCAACACACACCACTGCTAACATCAACTGCGACATATGGCATAAAACAGTCAACACACTAAATTAAATTAAATTATAACATGCCTCCGTGGGGAGATCATGTAGCACATATTCCATGATGGATGGGGTGGAGGAAGCCGCGTAATCTCGAGAACTATCCTAACTCTAAGCTATCTAGTCTAGAAAATCCTAACTACACTACTCATCAAAACGCCTCCTCCGCTTGGGGGGAGGGGGCTTGCCCACAGGGTCGGGCGTGTGCGCCTTGACAATCTTCTTCCATCGCGTCTTGTCCAGCATGGCAGTCCAAAGACGGGAGAGAGAGTGGATGCGGTGCTCAAACTGGCCTGGGACCACTAGGTCGTCCAGCAACATGTGGATGTAGTTCGTGACAGGTTTCCCTACCCTTTTGGGAATGCCCTCGGGGCCAGGCCAGGTCAGAATGTGGCGCCCTGGCTGGCCAAGCCGCTGGGGGCCGTCCAGACCAAGGGCGGTGTCGACCTGGCTGGTGCGAGCAAGGTGTCCTACAAATGCTATCCTACGCTGCCTAATCTCGTCCGAAATACGAGGCATGCCATGATACATTTGAAGACTCTGATGACGGACGCTCAGAAAACCCTACGGTTTAATTAAGGACCTGTCGGAGCATCCTGTAAACCGTGCCGTCTAGCCTAGCTGCCAGTTTGGGTGGGATTGTCCACGCCTCGGCGCCATACGTGAGCACCGTGAGGACGAGGACCTTGAAGAGCATGCGCTTGCGGTGCTCGCCCAGGCCCTTCGAGCGCCAGTAGGTCTTGAGCGAACGGAGCTTGGCCCAGGCAAGGCCGATGCGGGTGTCCACATCGTCGGCAGTGTCAGGAAGCCAACTCCCCAACAGCTTGAAGCGGTCGCGGAACGGGACCTCCGTCCCGTCGAGCAGGCGCGGCAGCGGTGGTGTACTGGAGGCCCCAATCACCATCGCCTCAGTTTTGACACTAATCTCCAACCCCACCGCCCGCGCCTCCAGGCCCAGACAGTCCAGCCAGGTCTGAATGTGCTCGGGGCTCTCGATGAGGGTGGTGTCATCCGCATAAATCAGGTCGGCAAGGCAGTAACCAGGTCTAACCCCGCCGTGCTCTTTCACGTTAAGGATGTCCAAGCCTGGCTCGAACCCCTTAACCCTTGGATGGTGTCCAACTCGCGCCTAAAAATAGGCTTGAGTTGCACCTTGCATGGTTAAGTCCACAAACCAACCTAAAAACAATTTAGTGTCCATACTGGGACCAAAGCACACACATATAGGGACTTACTTGGGGGTCATGTCATTGGTCATGTTGCAATGTCCTACGGGTGCTAAATATAGCACCACCCTCAGGGGGGTGCGCGAGTGCGAGAAAAACACACATGTATATTGCATTATTACACCTGAAAACAATTCCGTTGCTCCCAATATTTTAAAGGCAGTTGCTTGGGTATCCAGGCATGGCTTCTTCACACTGACATGATGGGTTGTCCCAAGGACCCAGATGCACGGTCTAAAAATAACTCGCGCCTAAAAATAGGTGCCAGTTTGGCTGGTGACATTTGCTAGCATTACAAGGCAGGGAACTCACTCGCTAGCATAATAAAACATCAACCATGGTGAAACATGGATGGTCTCATCTATTCCAGCCTATAAACAACTGGGTAGGCTATAAAACATTCAAAAACCATCCCGGCATGGTGGTACACGGGCGCGCCCCGGGCGCGGTAAGGCCAAAGGCCATGTCAACACTAATGCTTGCATTCTCAAGGGGTGGCTCGCGCCTGCCCCTTCTTCTTGATGTAGGTACGCCTCAGCCTGCCCACCGCCGGCGTGCTTGGGCCTGCCTCAGCACGGGTGACCACGCCGTCGCGCGCAGCCCACTCCTTGCCGAGACGGCCGCGCTGGGTGAGGCCGAGTGTGGCGCGCTGGCCGATGTGACCCGTGTCGAGGCCCTCCACCTCCTCCTCATGCCACACGCGGAAGCAGTCATACTCGCCCTTGTTGCACAGGGCTATGTCGCACTCCCTGCACCAGAACACCGTGCGCTTCCTGTTGCCCGCTGCGGTGCACACGGCGCACTGCGCTTGATTGGTGAAGGGGATGTATTCCACTTTGTGCAAGCCGCTCCTGCGGCCAGCCTTCCCTGCACCCACCGGCAGCACTGCCGCCAGCTCGTTGATGCGCACCCGGGTGCCAGCGCCCCACTTGTTGTGGATGAGCTCCTTTGCCAGCAACTTGAGGAAGCCGGCGTGGGTCAGCGCGACCTGGCCCTCCTGCTCCGCGATCATGACGTGCAGGAGGTAAGCGTTGGTGGCTGTGTGTGCCATGTGACCCGTGAACAGGCGGTGCCACCAGATCTTGGTAACGAACGCCTTCTGAATGTCGTACTCGGCGCAGAGCTGGTCGTTTTTGTCGGTGGCGTGCATGCAGTCCCAGTAGTCGGTGATGCTGCTGGGCGCTGGCACCGTCACGCGCTCGGACGTGCGACCGCCATGGCGGCTGACCTGGACCTCGGTCAGGCCCACTACCCTTGGACAGGGTCCAGACTTGCTTCTTGTCCATCCAGCACGTGAGGACGAGGCCCTCCTTGTTCACCGCCCAGGCGTAGTCGCCCTGCTTGGCCGCCTTGCCCTTGGGCATGAGCGCGCGCACCTCCTCGAATGGGAGGTCCTTGCGGTTGGTCATGATGGTGCCCACCACCTGGTGGCCCATTGCTGCGCACTCCTCTACCGCGGCGCGGGAGGTGTACCAGCGATCCATCGCCCACTTGGTCTTGTGGGGCCACTTGGCCACCATGCGCTTGACGACCTCGAACGTGTGGTTGGCCTGGGGCAGCTTGTCATATGTCTCGACGTGATACAAGTAGCCGGTTGGCCAATCGTTGTCCCCGAACTGCTTGATGTGGAACTCCTCCGGCTTGTTGGGGTTGAAGACTGTGATGGGAGACAGCCGGTGGCGGGTGGGGATGGAGCGCTCATCCAGCGAAGCACGCTGCCCTGGCTTGACATACTTCTTGTACGTCTCGTTCAGGTGGCGCTCCAGCCAGTCGCACTGCCACAGCCGGTGCTCACGTGTCTGCTTGTCCGTGGGGCGCTCGGAGGTTGGCGCCAGGTGAAGGAAGCGCGTGATTTGGTCAAAGCGGTATTTGGACATGTGCCTTTGCAGCATGGGTGGCTCAGCCCCCCCGATTGGCTCTGATGAGAAATAGTCTGCCCGGGACGGCAGCTTGAGCAGGGACATGGTAAAGATGATGCCAATGAACTTGCCCAGCTCGTTCAAGGTCAGATCCTTCCAATCCCTTGAGCCACCCTTGCCCGCCTCCTTGAGTGCAGCGTAGAGGTTGGTCTGCTGCACAATGCGCTCCAGGACATCCCGCTGCGTCCAGAACAGCCTGAACAGCTGCTCAGGGTCGTTCTTCTCGAGCTGCTCCTCGCTGAGGTTCTGGGGTTTGGCTTTGCCCTCCAATCGCGCAGGCGGTGTAAGAGAGGGAAAAGAAGCGAGATTGGGCTTCCCGACACCGAAAGTCCACTCGTTGCCACCCCTCGAGCCCTGCCCAGTCGTGTCGTCCTCCTCGCCATCACTGTCATCTGCCTGCACCGGAATTTCCAGCAGCGGCTCCTCCTCGGCCTCGCCCTCCGACTCGTCATCGACATGTGCTCGAGCAGCACGGCCCCTTTTCTTGGCCGGCTGCCTGGCCGGAGCCTTCCTCGCCTTGCCCTTGCCCTTGCCCTTGCGTTTTTTGACAGGCGAGAATGCAATATCCTCGCTAGAGGCCGACTCCGAGCTGGTAGGTGCAGATGCGCCATCGTCGCCTGCGCTAGGTGCCTGGCCGACGTCGGCACTTTTCTCACTGCCATTGGCAGAAATGTTGCCCTCCTTGTCGCTAACCTGCTTCTCAACATCCGTAGGGGCCGTGACAACCCTAAAGTCGAAAATCTGCGCCTTTGTTAGGTCGTATTTCTTTGTGTCACCTGTGAACAGGCACTTTGCCCTCGTCCCGCACCTCGCCACTGACACTACTTCCCCCGAAATCCTCTCATTTTCATGGTCGGCTCCGAATTTCTCGATAGCCCACTCTAGCCCGAATAATTTCGGAGGCACTGACACCTTGATACCCCTTTTTAGCCTAAAATCTGACATACTGCCACTAGGAACGTCCGCCATGGTCTACCGCCGCAATCGCCGTCTTCATCGTCCTTCCACGTTTTTGTCAATTTTTGAGGCGCGCGGACAGCTGTCAACCAGGGTACCCCCCTGTACTGTAACCGTTAATTAGTCCCTGCAGACTTGGTCTAAACATAGTGATGTCCGGTATCAGGGCGTAGAGCACATCTAGCTCTAGCAGCAGACCTAAAAATATCACAGAAATGTCTACTGGCATTCGCGCCGCGCCGCTTCCCATCTCGCGCCTATTTGTAGGCGCGAGTTGAACTCGCGCCTACAAATAGGCGCGAGCACCATTTAAGGGTTAAGAGCAGTAAAGCGCGCACGTGGCCGCGGCGCATGACGTGATCCACGACAATAATGAACAGGTATGGGGACAGGACACAACCTTGCCACACCCCGTGGTGAAGGGGGAATGGTGGGGTGGTGCCTTCCGCAGTGCGCACTAGTAACTGCCTGTGAGCCCTCATACAGTCGGCGAATGGCAGCAATAAACACAGCAATCAACACACTAAAGGCACGTGTAATAAGCCTGCACCAGGGTGTGACACCTGGTCTGGCATAATAATCAGCGTCGCATTGAAGTCCTGCAAATCCCGTTTTCCAGCTCCAGCTCCAACTCTAGATAGCTAGCGGGCAGGTACGCAGCGTACCTGCCTCCGAGGTTCAAGTTCACGGTCGGTCACCGAATGACTGTGTCACTTATGGATCTGAACTTGACAACGTAGCCGGGTGTACTGCCGTAGCAATGCTGACATTCGCTGGCGTAAAACTCACGCAGACGCGGGTGAACAGCCGCAACAATTCAGCATGCCGACATCCGTCACCAAGCAAGTGAGTACCGCCGTAGCAATACTGACCTTTGCTGGTGTAGCTCACGCCGCCCGGCGCAAGTGAACTACCGATCAGCAATTCTGACATCCGCCGGCGCACCTCACGCAGACATTGTCGAAACCCGGCCCCGGTCGCAACTCCCCATGGAGCTTGCGAGCTAACCTACTGACAGTTTCCGACTGCCAGTACCCAACTCTACTGAGTGTGCGGACGACATAGCTCACATTCGTGATCGACAAGGGGCATATGGTTTTCTGAATACATTATGGGCTACAAACTGTAGGTCACTGGGGGAATATAAACTGCCACCTACTCTGGGTGCTCAAGGTGTACCTGCACCACCATGATGTATCATACCGGCAAAAGAGGCATGGCATGGGGTAGTGGAAGATTTAAAATTAAAATTAAATTCTAACATGCCTCCGTGGGCAGAGACCCCCTTTCTCCTTCATGCCAGAGGCATGCCACAGCAGCAATCGGACACGATAGACCATCCTGCAAGTTGAATTGAATTGAATTGGAACATAACTCCGTTGGGCTCCAGTATATGTATAGCACATATCCCTGAGAAGGGGCATATGGCTTTTAACTAATACACTAGAGTGGGCTACTTCCTGCAAGGGTAGGGTGTATAAACTACCCTGCTGTGGGTGCACAAAGTGCACCTGCACACCACTATGACTATCCTAGCACCTACATGCAAAAGGCGCTGGCATAGGGGGGGAAGATCAGCATGGCTATACAAAGGCGAGCTATATTAATAGGGCTTCTCAGCAGAGAGTATAACTCCCTGCATGGGCACAGCATAACTAAATAAAGCTAGGCATCATCTGGGGTGTGGCACATCAGAGAGCACACATGTACATGACTAAATAATGCTAATGCATCAGCTGGTATAGTGCCTGTATACTTAGTAGGCGTACATGAACAAGGCCACGGTGCATGGCTAGGCCTGACAATTCTACACTACTACTGCTGTATTCCCCTAAGCTGGGGCGTCTGGAGTCGCGGGGGCCGCGGGGCCAGGTCGCGTGCCAGGGCTTGTGGCCGACGTAGATGCCTGCCCCCTTCCAGTACACCGGCTTCCCCGCCGTGGTCTGCCGGAGCTGTCCAGAGGTAGGTCGGCCATAGCTCCCGTCGCCGTTGTTGCTGCGCCAGGATCAAGTCCGGTCGTCCAGGGTGAAGTGAGTCTTCTTGAGCCGCTTGCGGCGTCTGAGAAAAGAAATCTTGTCCGCGCCATGGGTTCAACCCGAGGCTCAAAGGTGAGAAGAAGCGGCCCGGGCGCCCCTGCCTTACCCCGCGAGCGGGGAAGGCCGGTTGGGCGACCAGCGCATGATCTCACCAATGAAGAAGGCCCATGCGATCAAGGATTTCTCTCTGCATGAAACGCCTGTGCAAGCGTCACGGAATTCTCACCTTCCACCAGGTCGAAGTTCTTGACGATGACGTTGAGGCTGCACTTGGCGAGCTCGGCCTCCTCGCGCAGGTTGAGCATCTGCTGCTGTAGCTAGCTGTGCTGCGACGGCGGAGGTGGTGGAGGTGCAGGTGTGTTGCTAGCCGAAGTGCGAGAAGAGCATGTCCGCCCGAGATAGTGCATTACTATACGCACGGGAACACAATTAAGCTCCGTGGGCCCGATGGGCCCATCCCCGCCGACAAGGTGGAGTGGTTCCTCGCCCTGCCAGAATCATTCAACCATGCATCGCCTCGCCATCCTCTTCAGCTTCTACAAGCTCACCGGCACGTGACCTCGACGCTCGGCTCGATCCGCAACCCATGCAGCCCGGCCTGCGCAGCCGGCCGGCCGCAGCCACACTGGCTGCCTCCCTCTGCAAGGATGACCTCCGACTGAGCAGTGCTGGAGGAGCACGTGCATGACCTGGCCGCTGGCCGAGAAGATGACATGGATGACTACAGCGCTCAACACGGTGGAGGCCAAGGTCTCCAATACGGAAACCAAGCTAGTCGCAGCCAAGCTACAACCTCAGCTCACGGCGCTGCAGACCACGGCGCAGGCTGATCCGCGGCACATGCATGCTGCATGCACGATTGAGTTCCTCTCCCGCCTCAACCAGGTGGAGGTTAGGTGCGGCGTGCTCATGAATTAAGAAGCTTGAAGCCATCACTGCCCATGCACACCGAGGCCCTGGCCACGCATGCAGACCTTCCCAAAGATAGCGGAGCTAGCAGACGGCCACCATCGCATCCCAGCCACGGCCCGGCCGGCAGGATGCTGGCGACCTCCCGCCGCTCTCCTATGCGGACCTGCTGCGGTCATGCAGCGACCGCCTCAACCACTGACGCCATCGCCTCGAAGCTCCAGGAGCTGGAGGACCACCGCCAGCCCGAACAACGGGAGGCCACCGACAACGCTCGCCGCAAGTGCCCGAGTGGTGCTGCGTCGTTTCCCCCAGAAGCCAGGTGAGACGTCAACCGGCACCCTTGCCGACGAGCTCAAGGACCAGCTTCTCACCCTCATGGGCCTGCATGGTAGGTGAGGTAGAACTGCGCGGGTGCCACCGCCTTCCCCACTCACGGGACAAGGCGGCTCCCCCACCAGTCACTGCATGCTCACCTTCCCCTCCCCTGATCGAGGACCGACAAGCGCGGCGGTTCCTTTCGATCTCGTCGCAAGAGGTTGCACGACCTCACCGGCCTGGACGCTGGACGACGACCTGACCCCCGCTCAGCAGCAGCAGCGACGCGACCTGTGGCCGAAATACCTCGATCCACCACAATTAAGCAGGACCCCCAGAAGCCCGGCCAAGGTGTACTGGAGGGGCGGGGACCTGATGATTAACCACAAGATGTGGACGCCCCCTGCGGGCTAGAATAGCTTGTATATAACAGCCCTAGCTTAATTGTATCCATTGGTAGTCACTGCCGCCATGGCAGCCACCGTGGATGCCTAGAATGTTTGCCTATAGCTGCGCCACCATATACCTGGTCACGTGCACCGCTAACACACGGTACACAACCAGCCATAGCCTCAGCCTAGCCCTTGTACAGCCATGCTACGTCCTGGCTATGATCAGTTTACTTGCCCTGACGCTACTTGTTACTGATGATACTGCTCACATGGGTCTTATTGCCCACAGCGCTTGCCGGATCGTCTATGGCGTGTCCGATTGCCGCTGCGCGGCATGCCTCTGGCATGAAGGAGAAAGGGGGTCTCTGCCCTTTCTTCTTGTTAATTAATTAATTAATTAATTAAACTCGTGCTCCCGTTGGGGAGTCACGGAGCACCGAAGTGCTTTTAATCCCTGTGTGTGCACTACAGGAGAAAGGGCAGAGACCCCCAGTCTCCTTCATGCCAAAGGCATGCCACAGCTGCAATCGGGCGCGGCTAGCTAAAAGGACAGGCTAACGATCCGGCAAACTGTGGGTGCAATAAGACCCATGTGAGCATATCATAGCAAGGAGCGTGGGCAAGTAATCTGAACATAGCCAGGGCGTAGCATGGCTGTACTAGGACTAGGCTAAGGCTATGGCTGGTTGTGTACCGTGCGTTGGCGGCACGTGACTAGGTGTGTTGGCACAGCTAGGCAACATTCTAGGCATGGCTGCCTTAGCGGCAGTGACGCCAATGGTTACAAGCTAGGGCTATTGCTACTCTAGCCCGCTGTGGGCGTCCACATCTTGTGGTTGATCATCAGGTCCCCGCCCCTCCAGTACACCTTGGGCTTCTGGGGGTCCTGCTTATGGCGGAGGTATTCCGGCCACAGGTCGCGTCGCTGCTGTTGCTGATCGGGGGCTTCTTCTTGTTGCATGTGCACATGCAGGGATTAAAAGCACTTGGGTGCGCCGTGACTCCCCAACGGTCCGAGCACGAGTTTAATTAATTAATTAATTAACCAGCGCAGGCAGACCAGCATATCAATGGTGAGCTGCGGATGTCGGCTGCCCGCCTTCCCCGCGCGCGGGGTAATGAAGGCTAGCTGGCCCGGCCCCCCTGCTCCTCACCTTTAAGTACATGGCGGACAAGCCGTGTTGTTTCTTAAAAACCGCAAGAAGCTCTCGAGGACTCACTTCACGCTGGACGACGACCTGACCCTGGCCCAGCAACAACGGCGAGTCGGCGACGCGAGCTCTGGCCGACCTACCTCCAGCTCCGGCAAAGCACAGGGTGGAAACCGGCCGGGTATACTGGCGGGGGGACGTCATCCACGTCCACCACAAGCCCTGGCAGGCATCCCCTGCCACCCCAGTCTAGGGAATATAGCAGTAGTGTAGATTAGTAAGGCTTAGCCTACCACGCGGCCCCAGCGCATGTGCGCGTCCATAATGGCCATGGATGTTGCGTTTCAGAACACAACGGTACGAGCCGCGCCAAAGTCCGACCTCGTAAGCGGTACCCGAAAAGTGGCGCCAAATGCAAATTTTGGTGTGCGCGTGCACGATGGTGACCGAATTCCGGGCGACAGGCATGGCGGTCTGGCAGGCGATGTTGAGCGCGTAAAAAGGCATTATCAAGGCTGAAATTTTACGCTCATCCTCCTAAGGAGTTTTTTGGTCCACCAGTATTTTTTTTTCGGCAGAAAATTTGCGGAATCGAACAGCATATTGCGTCATTCACAGGTGGGTGCCTGTTTGGTCGCAGATTTTCTCTCGACCCCACCTGACTGCAGCAAAAAAAATTCCCGATGAAGTGCGCCCTAAGATCGAGTTTATGATCATAAACGATGCATTTTTTAATTCTAAAGACTTTGACCGAACGACTTTTTTCAATACCGCTGCAATTTTTTTTTCCCGAGCTACCGCATATTTCCGACCAATTTCAAGGCTGCGTCAGGCTTGGCAAACCGATAATCCATATATAGTCGCGTTTGCCCCAAACGTCATGTTTAATGCAGGCTTTCTTGGCACTAACGACGCCCACGGCGTCGGGGTTGTTATTAACCTCCCGACATGCACAACCTGCATGCCAGCAGGTGCATGCCGCAACGAATTTCTGCTGCGGGGTGTGCGAAACAGACCTCAAATGCAAGAGAGTCATGGTTATCGACTAGCGGTACGTTCTCATATTCATATCTAGGTGCCAATTTACTCCTTGTCGAAGCCCTGGCCTTTCGCGGATGAATGTTGTACCAGTTCCCCGTCTTCCGAGTCCATTTGTGTCATCGTACTCCTATTTTACGGGAAGTGCGCCATTCAGCGAGCGACGGTTTGATGGCGAGCTGTTTCCTCACACGAGCTATGTGCAGCCTAGTTTAGAGACTAGGGATATCAAGAAGCAATTCTTCACACGGATTTTAGGGAGAGGCCGTGCTGGGTTGCGTGCAAGCTATTGCCGGCTGGCTGGCCATTGCCGCCGATGACAACATTGATGTCGACGCAGTCAAGGCTATGGATAACAAAGCTGCTGCTTTGTTATATATGGTTGTGCGTGGTACAAACTATGGGCAGTTTTCTTGCATGGCATGGCTGACCCTTAAGTGGCAAAGAAATGAAAGAATGTTGATGGCAACCCCAGAGTTATGGGTGGCCTCCTTTAACGGTTGATGGCAGCGCGTGCTTTGATGAGTCCATCCAACCCATTGCATACGTGCACGCCATTCCTCTTGCGCATCAACAAAGCATCTACCCAGGTGACGCATGTGTAGGACATGCCTGTACATGAAAACTATTCATCATGGTTTGTGGAGCGGGTGTGATGCCATGAGAGCAGGGAGAGAGTCAATTGCTGGGCTAGGTCTGCTACCTGTGCTGCGGCCACATGGCGGCCTAGTGCACATGATGCCTTCCATGCCAGCACCCAAGCTGCCTTCATCACCCACGGTGACACCATGACTGATGAGCCGAGGGCGTCATCATGGACGCCAACGTTCATGCAGTTCAGGCTGTGCGTGCTGGCGAAGGGCACGGGTAAATGAGCCAATTACTACGCACGCTGCCACCAGCGCCAATGAAGAAACCCAAAACCTGCCCTGCAGATAGGTATGTGCAACTTGGTTTCTCATTTCTTGTGGCCTACCAGCAACTCCTGATTTTCCTATGATGCATGTTGGCAGAATTTTGGCGACGTTATGGCAGTGCGCATGGCCATACATCCACAATGCCAGGGGTGCAAGGGTTTGATTGCCAAGAGAACCACACACACATGCACATGCTCAACGCCTCTTACTCCAAGGCCACTGCCACTCACCCAGAAAGACAGGCACACATACGAACCATTGCTGAGATGCAAGCCAGACTTCGGGTCCTTACGGCAATGAGAGATGGGATGAGGCACGACCTAGTTTGACAGTTTAGCTGAGGAAGTGCAGTAGTTGGGAGACAGTCAAGTATGGCTGGGAGAAGCATGGCACAAGGTACAAGGATGACTGACAGTTGGCAAGCGCAAGTGCAAGGGCAAGGGCAAGAGCAAGACCACAATGAGAAAGGGCTATGGAGAGTTGGCCTCATGCAGCATGCGTTAATGTGGACTGTGGTACGCCTGTGGCCAGGCAGCTGACTGATATTGTGCAGTGGTCACTTCATGCTAGGTATGATAGTGGCCAAGTTTATTTAGTTGCTTAGGGCAAACCTTGAGGCAGCAACAGGGGGCGGGGCTTGATTTGTCAGTGGCTACTTAATGCCACCATGCTGGCTGAGAAGTTGGACGTCCAACATGGAAGCTGCGTGGCCAGCAAGGCAGGCCCAGGCTGAGAGTCTAGGCAGGAGCATGAGGTATGCAAGTTGAGGAATGGGGGATGAGGTGTGACAAGGTCAGGCAGGCCTTGTCCAGGGATATACCACTACTTACACTTAACGACGCCACAACAAAGGTGCGCAAACGTATCGTCGCCATGCCGCCTGCCGAGTGAATTTCAACCCTCACGGCTGGTACGTGATGATTGCTGCATATCCAGGTTGGGTTTAGGTCTACTTTGCATGCTGTGGGTGTAGAATAGACCTTCTAGCCCCTGTGACAGCTGCGAGTGGTATTTTCAGCAAGCCCCTCAATAGGAATCGCCTCAGCGTGGCCACTTGGGCATATAGCCAGCCGGGTCCAGCCAATGTTTAGATGAACAAAATTTTATTTGTACGTCACAAAAGTCGTATTACATAATGGATGAAAGGATTTTATAGTTAGCAAGCCATATAAATGGGAGTTTGCCATATTTCACTTAGGAGGTTTGCTCAATCAGTGAGCGTCTTAGAAGCGAAACTGACATGTATTGCATGTATTACTCAACCAAATGACACCTGATTGACATGGATTTTTGTGCATGGTCTCAACTAGCGATTTTAAGCCTGCCTGCAAAGTTCCAGCCTCAACTGAGCACACCTTCTATGAAAACTGCAATGAGTTGTGGTGAAAATGGCGAAAATCGCGCACTTTTGGTAACATTTGCTTACAAACTGCCATCAAATGACACCTGGTTGACCTGGATTTTTGTGCATTGGCTAAACTAGCTATTTTAAGTCTGCCTGCAAATTTCCAGCCTCAATTGTTCACACCTTCTATGAAAACTGCAATGAACTGTGGCGAAAAAGGCGAAAATCGCGCACTTTTGGTAACATTTGCTGACAAACTGCCATCAAATGACACCTGGTTGACCTGGATTTTTGTGCATTGGCTAAACTAGCAATTTCAAGTCTGCCTGCAAATTTGCAGCCTCAATTGTTCACACCTTGTATGGAAACTGCAATGAATTGTGGTGAAAAAGGTGAAAAACGTGCGTTTTTGCTAGCATTTGTCAGCAAAATGTCACCAAACGAAGTGTTAAGGACCTGAATTTTTTCATAATGTCTAAAATAATGATGTTAAGCATGCATGCAGAGATCCAGCCTCAACTGGGCACATCTTGTATGGAAACTGCAACATTATGTGATGAAAAACGTGAAAAACGCGCGTTTTTGCTAGCATTTGGTGGCAGTTTGTCACTAAATGGGGTCAGATGACCTTGGGACCTGGTGCACAGTTGGTAGTCATGAGCATCAGTCTCCTTGCAAGCAGCCAGGCCAGGAGCTCTTTATTTGCATATTATACGGAATTTGTTTATTATAAAACCTGAAATTTAGCTAAAAATAGATGTGCCAAAAATAGACCAACCGAGGTCAGAAAAATCTGGAAAGTTCAATTCCTTCTATTGGTGTCCCAAACATGCTGCCTGCACATATCTAGCATGTTTGGACTTAATCTGTTCCATGTAGGGCTTATAAGTACCTAGGTTTTTGGCACTTTCATACCGTTGTGAATTTAGCCACGCCCTGCCTATAAAGGGACCCCCATGGAATATGGCGCATGCTCTTCAAGGTCCTCGTCCTCACGGTGCTCACGTATGGCGCCGAGGCGTGGACCATCACACCCAAACTGGCGGCTAGGCTCAACGGCACGGTTTACAGGATGCTCCGACAGGTCCTTAACGTAGGGTTTTCTGAGCGCCCGTCATCAGAGTCTTTGTATCATGGACGTATGCCTCGTATTTCGGACGAGATTAGGCAGCGTAGGATAGCATTTGTAGGACACCTTGCTCGCACCAGCCAGGTCGACACCGCCCTTAATTGGTCTGGCCGGCCCCCAGCGGCTTGGCCAGCCAGGGCGACACATTCTGACCTGGCCTGGCCCCAAGGGCATTCCCATGCAAAAGGGTAGGGAAACCTGTCACGAACTACATCCAGATGTTGCTGGACGACCTAGTGGTCCCAGCCCAGTTTGAACACCGTATCCACTCTCTCTCCCATCTTTGGACTGTCATGCAGGAGGCGCGGTACGTGGCAGAAGATTGTCAAGGCCCACACGCCCGACCCTGTGGGCTTAAGCCCCCTCCCCCCAAGAGGAGGAGGCGTTTTGATGAGTAGTGTAGTTAGGATTTTCTAGACTAGATAGCTGAGAGTTAGGTTATAGTTCGATTACGCGGCTTCCTCCCGATCCCCCCATCCATCATGGAATATGTGCTACATGATCTCCCAACGGAGGCATGTTATAATTTAACTTTAATTTAATTTAATGGATGATGCATTGAGAATTAGCTCAGCCCTGCATATACAGAGAGTCACTCTCTGATGAGAAGCCATTAAATCTTGTATAGCCATGATGCACATGAGTGATCTTCCCCCCCCATGACAGGCTCCCCCTTAGCTTGGCATAAGTTGCATGATAGATCATTAGGATGCAGGTGCCCTGGTGCACCTGGAGCAAGTGTCATTTACATTCCCACCCTTGCATGCAGGAAGTAGCTTTTAGAATGTATTATAGGCCATATGCCCCTTCTCTGCCCAGGCTATGTGCTACATATTATACTCCCGACGGAGTTATGTTCCTAATTAATTAATGGGAGTATTAATTAATTAATTAATTAATTAATTAATTAATTAATTACTCCCAACGGAGTTATCAAGGAGACAACCAGCGCAGGAGTTATGTTCCTAATTAATTAAATAATGAATTCATGGGCAATTAAATAGGAACATAACTCCGTTGGGAGTAAATGTAGCACATATCCCAGAGCATACTCAGAGAAAGCCACGAGCCACAAGCCACGAGGTAGCCATGGCTGCATGACGGCGGAGCTCGATCATAACTTTCACGCTTGAGCACCGAATTTAGCCGTGAATATCACAATCGACGCGCCTTTCTACGACGCACATGCTGCTATAATTTTCCGAAGCATTTACGCAATATTGTGTCGAGCAAACGCACCTCGACGAATCGCAGTTTGGATACTGCGATGAGCCAAGCAAATGCGCCTGCAGCTCCGGCTGCAGCTTCGCCTCCCGGCCTCGCAGGCCACGGTGACCCTAGCCAAGCGTTAGTGGTTCACTCCTCTGCGGCCTCGCCATCGGCATCGCCAGAACCTAAACGCAGCCGCTCATCCTTTCCACGCGAACCGCGTTTCAAGCTCAAACAAAACCTTCAATGTCGACGATTACGACTGGTACAACATTGCCCCGTGCACTGCTCTGGAGTGCATTTTCTTCGGGGATTACTACGCGCCTCGCTCCTTGAGCTGTGCCTCCACCTTCACAGCATCAATCGCCTTCTCGAG
This sequence comes from Mesostigma viride, assembly GCA_009746045.1. NCBI lineage: Eukaryota > Viridiplantae > Streptophyta > Mesostigmatophyceae > Mesostigmatales > Mesostigmataceae > Mesostigma > Mesostigma viride. The sequence goes on from RPFO01000246.1 coordinate 3,208,268, forward strand.
CCAGATGGCCGCAGGCTTCAAAGCCGAGATCTGCTGCTGACGGGCCTTTCAGCACCTGATTCTCTGCTCACTCCTCAAGAAGTCTGACGGCGAGATCTGGGCCGCCACCATCTCACGCAGCCACATGTACCGTTCCATCCTCACGGAAGCCTTCCAGCAGCACGTGACCCCCCTTGCCGCAGATGTGGCGGCAATGGGCGGCACGCTGGCTGATGAGCTCGATCCCTCACCTTTCCACCACCGTCACCTCCACCTCCACCCTCCTCGCCTCCACCTCCACTGCCACGTACCTCCACCTCCACGTACCGCCGACATCAAAGCCCAGCTCCTCGACATTGACCAGCGCCTTAAAGCCGACAATGCAATCGCCATCGAGGTCCTGCAAAACACCGCAGGCCTCACCGCCCAGGCGGTGAAGGACATTGCCGCCAAGCCAGCCCCTGCTGGCCTGGCCGGCGACGCTCCTCCCATCACGACCTGGGCGGACATGCTTAACATACCACCTCCACCACCTCCGCCGTCGCAGCCCAGCTAGCTCCAACGGCAGACGCTTGACCTCCGCGAGGAGGCCGAGCTCGCCAAGCGCAGCCTCAACGCCATACTCAAGAACTTCGACATGGAGGAAGGTGAGAATTCCGAGAAGCTTGCACGTGCGTTTGAGAGCAAAATCCTTGCACGCATGCATGGGCCTTCTTGGTGAGATTAAGCTGACCGCCCACCGGCTCCCCCGCGCGCGGCCGGGGTAAGGCAGGGGCGCCTCCGCTTCTTCTCATCTTTGAGAGCCCAGCGGACAAGATTTCGTTTCTCAGACGCCGCAAGCGGCTCGAGAAGACTCACTTGACCGTGGACGACGACTTGACCCTGGCGCAGCAACAACGGCGACGGGAGCTATGGCCGACCTACCTCCAGCTCCGGCAGACCAAGGCGGGCCAGCCGGTGTACTGGAAGGGGGCGGACATCCGTACGTCGGCCACTGAGCCCTGGCACGCGACCCCCTTGACCACCGCGGCCCCAGCGACTCCAGAAGCCCCAGCCTAGTAGGGGAATACAGCAGCAGTAGTGTAGAATAGTTAGGAGGGGTGGCCGGGCCCACTTCGAATGTTCCGCGGTCCAAGCCAAGTGTGTGACACTTTTCCTTCAATTTTGAGGCAAAAATCTTGAATTTTGGCTTGCGAACGTATAAATTTCACGTAAATATTACAATTTGTGGGTATTTATCTCATTGTAAGTCTCGTGTGACATAAAAACTTTACATTAGCGTGAAATTGCATTGTTTCATTGAAGAATATCATGGATACATTCGTCGCACTTGAGACGGAGTCGACTGAATTTACTAAAGACTCGTCCAACATAAAATAAAGTCTTCGAACGTCACTTCTTATTCTTGCTCCTTGCTTCTGCTTCCAATTTCTGCTCTTCTGTTTTGGACTTCTTCCTCTTTGGATCGATGGACATCGCAGGTGCCCACTTTGCCACATCATTCCAACTCTTTCCGTCCATCAGAGTCACCACCTTCTTCACATAGTCCAAAGGCATCCAGAACTTGCCCCGATGCAACTTTCCGCCCTCTGTCTCTTCTGGAAAAAACTTCATGCAAACGTCCCTCCATTTCCGATCGTATCCACCTACCTGCCCGTACAACTTCACCTCCTGTAACTTGGTATACTTTTGCTTTTCCCTACTCGCATTGGCCCTTCTCATGGTGTTCTCGGCCCACCCATCAATCCAGAAGCACTCCGGTGCTCCGTGTTTCTGTTCCCCGTCCATAAGTCTCATCCACAGCGTAGGCTTCTCATAAGGCTCTTGGCTCTGCGCATTCGCTTCCACCCCTTCAGACTGAGCAGTAAGTTTAGCTGCAGGACCGAAGCCCACCGCAGCGTTCGCCCGCACCACATCATTACCTGCGCGTAACCAATCGGCACATCAACGACGGACTAAAGTCAACGTAGATAGATTGCAAACGAATTAAAAAAAAAATTCAGGATACATGCCACGACCAAAACAGCGATTTCCTCACCCTTTGTTATTCCTTTCGGAGCTCGAGTAGCAGCTGTCTTGGGTCGAGACGAGCCGGAAGACTTGGAGGGCGCGGCAGGCTTCTTCCTCCCCTCAGACGTCGCTCTGCGAGTTGACCCTCCTGCCCCTCCACCCCTTGCCCTTCCATCACCCCTTCGCCTCCCTCCATCTTCCTCCTCCTCGTCGTCATCCCCGTCCTCCTCCTCCCCTCCTCCTCCTCCTCCTCCTCCTCCTCCTCCTCCTCCTCCTCCTCCTCCTCCTCCTCCTCCTCCGCCTCTCCTCCTCCTCCTCCTCCTCCTCCTCCTCCTCCCCTCCTCCCCCTCCTCCCCTCCTCCCCCTCCTCCCCTCGTCCCCTCCTCCCCCTCCTCCCCTCCTCCTCCTCCTCCTCCTCGGAGGAGGATGATGATGACTCGACTGGCTGCCTTCGAAGCTCTTTCTTGGGATACTTTGAAACGCGCGTAGGCGCGGAAGGAGCGACAGGCCGGGCAGAAGCGCCAGGCTCAGCTTCATCTTCGTCGTCCGAGATTTGAACAACTGCCTTTCGAAGCTTTTTGGAAGGGTGTGACTCCGGCTGCGGCTGGACAGACGGCCGCTGCCCACCCTTCCCTTTGTCCCGCGTCTTCTGCGGTGACGACTTCTCTCCCCCCTTAGACGTCTTCTGCGGTGACGACTTCTCTCCCCCCTTAGACGTCTTCTGCGGTGACGACTTCTCTCCCCCCGTAGACGTCGCTCTGCGAGTCGACCCTCCTTCCTTTCCCTGTCCCTCGCCTCCCTCGTCCCCATCCGAATCTCCTTCCGCGTCATCCTCAGCCTTCCTCTTCTTCGCCAATGACGTCCACGAGACGTCAGGCATCTTCCCCATCCGAACCAGTAAGTCTTCGAAGCCATCCAATGACTTCTTTCCGCCAAAAACGACCACGATGGGACGCAACTCCTCGAAAAACTGCGTCGCTAGCTCGATAAGCTTCCTGTGGTAACCGGAAGCTCGTTCGACAGTTGTCTTTTTTGGAGGAACCATAAAGAGGTCATGGTCACCCCACCAGAAGTCCTTGAAGGACGTCCACTTGCGGCCGAACTCACCATCCAAATTCAGGATTCTACAGCACGGTAGTGGCGTCAGGCCATCGTCTTGCCTCGCGAAAGTGGATGGGAAGCCCTCACCGTCGCCCACCGCCACCTCCGCCGCCACCCTCCTCACAAATGCCTTCTTCCTGTCAGGGCCGCCTTTAGGGAGACTATGAGAAGAATACCAGACGGTCATCTTATCCCAGGAAATGCTGCGCCAGTTATACTCAATCGGCTCAGCACTTTTCTCTTCCACCTTCTCCCCCCCTTTCCCTGCAACTTTCTCCTTCGCCTCAACAACCGCCTCCTTCTTCCCTTCCCCTCCTTCCATCTTTTTTTGATAGTGGAGATACAAGTCCTTGTCCAGAAGGCCGTGCGAACCCTTCATGCTGAAGTTCGGAGCGGTTTTGTCGAGGAGATCCACTAGATCGATTTTGCTATCCATCAGATCCTTTCTCGGAATCCTTAGGTGATTGGCAAGACCTTCGGACTTTAAGAGGTAGGCGACATTGCGCGTGATGATGACGGCCTTCTCCCAAAATGCAAGGAATCGATCGACGACGTCCTTGTTCCTTGGCATCCGCCCAAGTAGTCGACAGCCGAACACCTCTTCAAATAAGCGAGAAGCCTTGTACTCCATATCAGCCCCCCCCTTACATTCGCCATCCAAGTCGGGCTTTTCCTGAAACTTAATAAGGATGAATTGGCGAACGCACTCAAGTACGTCCTTGGCCAACTCCACCAACTTTGACAGCTTTTCGGGCCCAACCTCCCCACTCATGATGCATTCACACACAGCGTCCATCATCGGAAACGACGCCAGGTTCCTTACAGACGTCCAGGACACCTTTTGCCCCTTCTTGGTGCCCTCGGCGTTAGCGAACCGGCATCTGAGAGTCATAGTCTCCTCAGAAGCTGGTGTGACGTCATTCTCATCATCCGGCCTGGCCTTTGTGAGGCGCAGGAAGGTGTTCGCCAGAACTCGATTGTAATTTGAAATTTGGGAAGGTTGGGCCTTGTTTTTTTTCCGCTCGCCTTCTTCCTCCCTCAACTCCCCCTTATCCTCCTTACTCCCCTCCAAACTCCCTTCCCTCCCGACTGATTGTTTGGTGGCCGGCAGGATGTACGCCAGCAGGTTCGTGTAATGGCCATCGGGAATAAAATGCCCTTTGCCCTGCTTCACGACGCCGTGCAAGTACAGCCTGTTGTAATTCCAAACATCCAGAAGCGCCTGCCCAAGCGTCCGATCCGCTACCGCCTGATCTTCGGCATTGGCGCCCTTGGAGATTTCGAATAGGCGATCCAGCTTCTTCTTCCCAACCTCCTGTCACGAACAGAGGAACGAAAAATTGACACACAAGAACAATTCAAGGGTCGACTTGCAGCGTGACGTTATGAACGCACGGGAGCGCGAAAAATGGTCTTCAGCGCCGAAATCGGTAAGTTAGGGTCACTCTGCGAAACCACCCCAGAAATATGTCGGGATGAGAGTTTGACTGCCATTGTCGTTTCTGTGTGCGACTTCCCGCATTTATAATGCATGATAAAGGAAGACTTTTGACATGGTCACTCCACAGTGCGACCCTTACTCGACATAACACGACGAAGTGGTGGAACTGCAGCGTCACCATTGCCATAGATACAACTACCACTTACAGATATTTCCGGGAACTTTTTACACTCGTCCCAATTTGGAAGAAGGTCGGCCCCCCGAAGCAGAATGACGTTCGTTCCCCCGTACCCAGTATGGAATTGTTCCATAAGGGATGAGAAAAGTTTAGCCGCCGCGGCACTGTCCTTCGCGTTCTCAGACGCTGCCCCCCCTTCACACATTAGTTTCTTAACATGTGTCACACCGGGCGTCCATTCCCCCTCCAATTGCTTGAAAGACTTTAAACCCTTGAAATAGTGGTTTCCGTCGACCACCGCATATCGAAGAACGAGATATTCGCCATCAGGATGTTCTTCGTGAAATCTTGGGTCGAATGCCTTTAAGGAGGCCTGGCTTATTAGGCTGAAGACCTCCCTTGGTTGAAAATCAAAGGGCAGAACGTCGTCTTGTTCCCCGACTCGTGCATAGGTCCGGAACTCAACACCTCTCTTGAGGAAAGAAGCGGTGGACTTGGTTCCAAGATACTTCTCAATCTCCTTGTCGGACAAGGGGCGAAAGTAACGCGAGCCCACGAACTCCGCGTCAGTCCTAGCGCCATGGCATTTTTTCAGCCAATCCCGGTAAGGGCCGGTGGACGTGATGTGTTTGGCGAAGAGGCTTGGCTTGGTTTCCGCAAGCGCTTGAAAGGCGAACTGCCACACAGGGATGCACACCTTAAAATGCAAACTGTTTGTCTTTGCATTCAGCAAGATGCACCCGTTCTCCCTGAACACCTCATCGCTTAGCAACCGCTGCCTCATGTTGTCAGGCAAAATCAGCCCGTTGACGGTGTGAATGCGCATGCTATTGCAACCGGTATCGATGAAGTCACTCGGTCGAATCCAACGGGATTCCCGCACAGCATTCGCGTCCCGAATGGCTTTGTCCCTGATCTCCTTCTCGGAGTCCACGGTCGTTGCCATCTTCCAATCTTTGATGATCGGCTCCTTGTCCACCTTTCCACTACTCGTCAGGATCCCCTCCTTGAAGAGCTTTGAAAGTGCTTTCAGAAGCTCAAGAAAAGGGGAGAAGGTAGGCCACTTTAATATATCCGACGCCGGCGCCTTGCCCCACTTACCGCGGGTTGGTACTGTAAACAATGAAAGCAAGTGGAAAGATGGACAACGTGAAAATAACATACAATCGACTGCAATGCATGCAAAGAGGACAGAATCAGTAATAAAGCGCGCTGCATTCAGGCAGCGCTGAGCAATTGAACGGTGAACAATTTAATCCGGAACGCATTGTCTACGCGACTCGATGCGACTAAACGTGGCATGCATACGCGGTCGCTGACTGAAGACATTGTGTACCTGGCTCAGCAAGGTGCGCTTGCAGCCGCTTTCTTAAATATGCCGCGGGCGCACGATGTAACGAATTGAAGTTTGCATGCTGAGTAACAAAGGCAAGAAAAGCGGTGTAGCTGGCTACCGACTACGCCATATATAGTATGCCACATCCTCCGGGCGGCTGTGGATGCCGGCGCTGCTGCCGCTGTGGCTGAGCGCGACAAGTTTGCCTCCTACGGCAATGTGGGGCCCCACCGGGTCATCCCCTTTGTCCTTGAGGAGTTCGGGGCCATGGGCCCCAAGACAGCGGAGTTTTTCCACGAGTGCTGCCAGCGCCGTGAAGACCGCCTCGACCTCGAGGGTCAGACCGCCCCGTGGTCGGCCCGCACGTGGTCCTCGTATTGGCGGCAGCGTCTGTCACTCGCCCTCACTCGCACCGTGGCTGATGTGTTATTCCGCCGCACCCGGGCCGACTTTGTCGCGACCCATGCGGTCTAGATTCCTTCCAGGCCTGCATGGTGGGCCGGCAGCGCTGTTGCTGCGTGTAGTTTTGTGATGTATAGTTAGTTGTACCTTGTGCCGCTGGCGTGATCCTTGGATGTCTGTGTCAGATTACTATTAATTTCTTCAGGGTTATTCTCCCAGTTCTCGGGTTTTTCCTTATGTTGCATGCCTATCTCACCTCCGTAATCTATCATTCTCAATGAATATATAGTAAGCTGTATCGGAGTTGGCGCTGCCGATGGCTGGAAACGGATGACCGAATCATGCTAAACTGGGGCTCCAAAAGGGCTTGTCATGCATCCTAGTGCGCCTTTTGCTTTTTTTTCTTCAAGCATCGCGCGATATCGTGAGCCCAGAGTGATCGATATCGTGAGCATGCGGGTTTAGGGGGGCGCTTATTCTTTCACCACTATCAGTTGGCTGGACTGCAATCGGCATAGCCAGCGCAAGGTGATGCAAGGGCAGGCAAACTTTACCAGCTCGTTCAAGGCTCGTTGATGAAATTCAAACATCTAGGCGGCGCTTCTGCAACGGCTCATCGCAATTCGAATTCGCAAGCAGAACCCTCGTTACACGTGGCGCATGCAGAGATCTGCTTCGGGCGGCTTGGCGTATCTCACTGCGTCGTGACTCGAGTACATAGTCAGCCTAAGTACTCTGGGGGCCTCGAGTGCGGCAGTCCCCTATTCGGAAATCCCGGATCATATGTACTCCACCCTATGTACTCTTGGAGTACATAGTGTGGATTACATAGTCACTCCTTCCTATGTAATACGGGCGTGTCTCACCGCGTCGGCAGTCCCCTATTCGGAAATCCCGGAACTCCACACTATGTACTCTTGGAGTACATAGTGTGCCACCCTATGTACTCTTGGAGTACATAGTGTGGAGTACATGGTCACTCCTTCCTATGTAATACGGGCGTGTCTCACCGCGTCGGCAGTCCCCTATTCGGAAATCCCGGATCATATGTACTCCACACTATGTACTCTTGGAGTACATAGTGTGCCACCCTATGTACTCTTGGAGTACATAGTGTGGAGTACATAGTCACTCCTTCCTATGTAATACGGGCGTGTCTCACCGCGTCGGCAGTCCCCTATTCGGAAATCCCGGATCATATGTACTCCACACTATGTACTCTTGGAGTACATAGTGTGCCACCCTATGTACTCTTGGAGTACATAGGGTGGAGTACATAGTCACACCTTCCTATGTAATACGGGCGTGGAATTATATGTAATCATGTGTAATCATCGGTAAAAATCGGTAATCATTTGTCCTTTTTTGGTAATCATGTACGTGTAATCATGTGTAATCATGTGTAATCATCGGTAAAAATCGGTAATCATTTGTCCTTTTTTGGTAATCATATTTCGGTCAGGGTCACGTGCTTGTCTGCATGATCGATCGTCCAGACAAGCTGCACTGCCCCTAAGACCCTAACTTACACAAGATGATGGAGTTGTTGGGTGTTGAAATGGAACAACGAAGGTCGAAAGCCTGCGCTTAATGTAAATGATTAATTACGAGCGAAAGTACAGCCACCATGGAAAATCCCGTTGACATCGCGCAAAAACAGGACAAGAGAAAGCGGCAAGTGGCCGAAGCAGTCCGCCGGTGGCGGTTGAAAAAGAGGGGGAAGAAGAGGGGGACGACTCAATGCATACGTAGTCAGGCGATGGAGGGTGGCAACGCCGCTCCCCCTGGACGATGGTGCTGTTCCACACCGCGCTCCTCGCCTTCAGTTGAGCCGGCGTGTAGTCCTCGTCGAGGCTGAAGTCGCCGGGCTGGAGCAGACGACGTGCTCCCAGCACGAGGCGTTTGTCGTGCATGGAGGCCATGGTGACGACGACCAGGCCCGGAGGGCCTGGCAGCCGAATGGCTCGTTCAATGACAACACGGTTCTGGAGCTGCATCTTCCCCAGAAACGCTGGGCCGCGCAGCTCCTCGGCAAGTGAGTGTGCTGTCTCATGTGCTGCCGCGCCTGTCTGGAAGCCTTTGATTACCATATTGCGCTGGCGTTGCTGCACTGCATTCTGGGTGACCGCAGCGGTAGCTGCAGACTTGGCCGCCTGTTGAACGATGGTGGTCAACTGCTTGCCGGTGACGTCGGCAAACGTGGTAGTTTTGGCGGGGGCTGCCATGGCTTTTTTGCAGCAATTGTGCCGTCGCAGCTGCAGACGCCTCCGTCAGGACCTTAATGTCGCCCTGCACGGTCGTAAAAGACTGTGCGACGTCCTGCAGCTGCACGTTAACATCGGTCGCGGGGGCTGGCCTGGCGATGGTCGTCGCAGGCAGCTCGACAAGTTCAGGGCAGCACGAAATAAGACAGGCAAGCCGACGCTGGCGCTCATCCCAATGAGGCCATTCATCCGAAGCAGCCTCCATAACCTGGCCGCTCTTAGGGTGGCGAATCGGGGCGTCGTTGTCGTTGCGGAGCTTCAGCACGCTTGTCACAGCGGCGTCATTGTAGGCGAGTAAGGTATCGATGTCTGCCAGGCTCAAACGCTGGCCTGGCATGTAGAATGAGGAAGAAATGGCGTCCGGCAAGGAGGTTTCAGCAGCTATCGGAGTTGCTTCCGAAGTTGCTTCCGAAGTCTTGGATCGCTTGTTAGCGGCGTTCTTGGCGACGACAATGTCGTGGGCGATTTTGTTTGCAGCAATCTGGGCATCAATAGAATCGGCGGCAAGAGCTGAAGACGATGCGGGGACCTCCATAGCTACGTTTAATAGCACCTAGACGAGGGCAGGGGCGCAGGCACACTGATCACATGCGTGGTGCCGCCATAATGTGCAGAAAAATAGCGAGATCTGCTGGGCAGGCCGCTGGCGATAACTTGCGAAATCCTGGGCAATGGCTGCCAAAAATTAGATCGGCGTGTTCGTCATCAAAAGGCGAGTCTATTGCAATTTACCCGACCAAATTTCATCATGGATGGATGGATGGAGGGAGGGAGGGAGGGAGGGAGGGAGGGAGGGAGGGAGGGAGGGAGGGAGGGAGGGAGGGAGGGAGGGAGGGAGGGAGGGAGGGAGGGAGGGAGGGAGGGAGGGAGGGAGGGAGGGAGGGAGGGAGGGAGGGAGGGAGGGAGGGAGGGAGGGAGGGAGGGAGGGAGGAGGGAGGGAGGAGGGGGAGGGAGGGAGGGAGGGAGGGAGGGAGGGAGGGAGGGAGGGAGGGAGGGAGGGAGGGAGGGAGGGAGGGAGGGAGGGAGGAGGGAGGGAGGGAGGGAGGAGGGAGGGAGGGAGGGAGGGAGGGAGGGAGGGAGGGAGGAGGGAGGGAGGGAGGGAGGGAGGGAGGGAGGAGGAGGGAGGGAGGGAGGGAGGGAGGGAGGGGGAGGAGGAGGGAGGGAGGGAGGGAGGGAGGGAGGGGAGGGAGGGAGGGGAGGGAGGGAGGGAGGGAGGGAGGGAGGAGGAGGGAGGAGGGAGGGAGGGAGGGAGGGGAGGGAGGGAGGGAGGGAGGGGAGGGAGGGAGGGAGGGAGGAGGGAGGAGGGAGGGAGGGAGGGAGGGAGGGAGGAGAGGGAGGGAGGGAGGGAGGGAGGGAGGGGAGGGAGGAGGGAGGGAGGGAGGAGAGGAGGGAGAGGGAGGGAGGGAGGGAGGAGGGAGGAGGGAGGAGGAGGGAGGGAGGGAGGGAGGGAGGGAGGAGGGAGGAGAGGGGGGAGGGAGGAGGGAGGGAGGGAGGGAGGGAGGGGAGGGAGGGAGGGAGGGAGGGATGGATGGATGTTCTTAATTAACTAATTAATTAATGGTCAAATTAAAGGCAATCATGGTACATGAAGCGAGACAAATCATGCCTGGACGCATGGCGATGTAAGAGCCCCCCCTCCCCCACGCCAGGAGGAAGGGGTGCGTGACTGAGTAGAGTAGCTAGGATTTTGTATTAAGAGAGACAACTTTGTATATGATCAAGGAGACAACTTTGTATATAAGATTCGAGTGAGATCAGCTAGTCTTCGCGGCTCAGTTCTAATGCACCCACCCCCATCAGTCCATGGAATACGTGCTCCTGCTCCAGATCCTTAATTAAGGCCAAAATGAGTCCCTTCCAAACAACGTTTGCACTTAGATAGTTAGACGAATTATGCCCGACGAAGCTGGAACTTAACAGCCACAATAAATTACGGTTGTTCAGACCTTGTACAACGCCTCAGGGCATTTGGAGCCCTGAATGGTAACAAATGCTAACAAGGTAGTGTTGCTATCAATAATGATTTTAAAAATTAATATGATGTCATTAATTAATTAATTAGTTATCAACATCACTCCGTTGGGAGTAAATGTAGCACATATCCCTGAGAAGGGGCATATGGCTTTTAATACATTCTAGGCTACTTCATGCAAGGGTGGGAATGTAAGCTACCCCTGCTCTAGGTGCACCAGGGCACCTGCACCACCATGTCATATTACAACCAAAACTGGTCGTCATCATGCAAGCATCTGAAGCATGGTCGCAAAACTTCGTGTGCAAAATCTCATGTCATAAGGAGCCCAACATTATGACAATTGCCAGGCTTTGTAAAGATTTTTGCTTTAATTAACGATGACTACAGCACAAACAGTGAGCGAAACCCTGGTGCATGTGAATGCCTGAGTGGCGACTGTTCCTAACAGAATGCAAGATGTAAGGTAGACATTGCGAGTATGCCACAAATGTGTGATGTGCAGTGCACATGCATGTGAGCTACCATGGTCCGGATTCTCCCGATTTCTGGCCTGCGCTGGTTGTCTCCTTGATGTATACCCCATGACACCATACTTCTAAACTACTTAACCCTTAAACCGTGTCCAACTGCCCTCTATAAATAGCGGGCAGTTGGCACTTTCCATGATAATGTCCACAAACCAACCTAATAATTATTTATGGCCCATACTAGGACCAAAGCACACACATATGTGGACCTCCTTGGGGGTCATGTCATTGGTCATATTGCAATGTCCTATGGGTGCTAAATATAGCACCCCCTGGCAGGGGGTGCGCGGGGTGCGAGACAAGAGACACATATAATGCAATATTGGATGTCAAATCTTATTTGTTGGTCCTGGATTCAACAAGGCAGTGAGAAAGGAAGCTAGAAAGGGCTCCTGAACACTGACATCATGGGGTGTCCCAGGGACCCAGCTGCAAGCTCTAAAAATAAATGCCCGCTACAAATAGCGGACAGTTTGGTTGGTGACGCCTGCTAGCATTACAAAGCTAAATTCTCATCCCGTAGCAACAAAAAACATCATGGATGATCAAACATGCTAATTACATCCTGTCCAGGCTGCAGAACATCCATCATAGCATGTAAAGATAGGTAACCACGCCTATGCACAGTCACATTTGTACGTATCATAGCATGGTAAGGGCACACCCTTGAAGCCACACAAGCCAAACACGATGCTCACTTTTTTCTTGTGCTGATGCTGTAATAAACAAGTGCAAGTAAGCCTAGCTCAATGACAGTGCTAGCTAGTGCTCCCTGTATGCTGGGCTTTATTATAGTAGCTGCTAACTGGCTATGGGGTGTCCTCTACTAACAAAACCAAAAAGCTAACCAAAACCTGGCCAAGATACCATCTTTCCAAAGAATGTAGGCAAGAAAACCCATCACAATACCATGCACAACATATTTAAGCATTACACCGATCGTTACTCTAGTATATAGGATGAAGACGCAGCTAACCATGAACAAAACGGATGATAAACTGGGCGAAATGGTTGTACGCAGCCACCACGACAAACCATTACATAAAAGTAGTAAGGAGGGAACTTTAACACCACGAAACCTTAATAATAAGTCCGGGATTACTTACCGAGCGATAAAACCACTTGACCTCCTTCACGGCAGCGGCAGGGACTGCAAACTGCGCCAGGTCCAACTACAGCAAAAAAGGCTGGCTGACAGGTAGCAAGCTCATGACAGAAACGATGCCCCGAGGCTATTCTGGCCCACAGCGCTGATGAACTATGCGATATACGTCATAATAAAGTTAATCGTTGCGAAACATTCGATGATAAAACGGCAAATACCAAGTGCTAGCTTCATCGGCATCCCCGTAGTAGTAAACGCGTGTTGACGCAATAAAAACCAGCCCGAGATGATTGCGCGCCTCGTTAGAGGTTGCGCAACTACGTCTATAGCATCTTTATGACGTATCAAGTGTGCCTACAAAATTTGGAACGAGTCCGTGCATGAATGCTCCTGCGCCAGTCAGTTTTCTGCACCGCCATGGCCGCAAATCTGCACGGACGTCAATATTTTACATTCACGTTTTCGTCCCATTGAAAAGGGTACCCCCTGAACTTGGGTCAATAATTAGTCCCTGTGTACTTGTCAGAATATAGTGATGTTTAGGTACGGGACGCAGTACACATCTAGCTGAAGACGCCTGGCTAAAAATATCACGGAAATACCTACTGGCATTCGCGTTATTCTCACTACCAACTGTCCGTTATTTGTAGCGGTCAGTTGGTACTGTCCGCTGCAAATATCAGTCAGCACGGTTTAAGGGTTAAGAACCTTGGCACATTGCAAAATGGGAAAGAAAGCTGAACAATACATGCAACATCACTCACTAACACAGCCATGTGATTGCTACCAACCAACACGTACCATGTACGTCCTGTGTGAAATTATTGGCAACGACACGCCAAGCAAACGCCAAGGTATAGTATAACTGCGACAGGCTGGCACATGTCACCTGGCATCCACGTATGTCACCCAAGGCATTGGCATATCCCCATGTCTATATCCGTTGCCCTTTGTGCGTACCGAGTCACCCATGCAGTCACCCACCCATGCATCCACCTGGCCCACCCACACAAGTACTCATACACTTGCGCACCTGAGTACCCAGCACCCACTCGTCCACCCACCCGGTGACCCAGCCAGCCAGCCACGCACCTACTAAACCAACCTATCTAACCACTCGTGCACCCAGGCACCCAGCCACATACCCACCCACTGGGACATCCACCACCCATAGCCACATATGCAATCTACCCACCTAGGCAATAAGGAGGCATTCACCATCCTTTTATCCAGGCACCCATTACTAAAACCACGCAGCCACCTAACCACCCAGCCAGCTGGGCCCCATGTGTGCCCACCGGGCCGCCCACCCCTGACCCACCCACGCCCCTTCCCACTCGACCACTCTTTCCCCCCATACCCTTATACCCACCGACCTGCACCCACTCACCCTCACACATCCACACCCTCTCAGCCAGTCACCCACCATCTCACCCCTAACATGCACAGCCCTCCACCCGCGATAGGTGAGTCGATCCCAACAACAAAACCACCCACCCACCCATATCCGTGCACCCACCACCATCTACCTTCCCCATCGCTCACCCACCCACTTCTAATCACAGCTACACATCCACCGCCACAAACCAACGGTGCAAATCCTCCAGCCCATGCAAACAGTTTCACTCAGGCATCCAACAATGCACCCACCTAGGAGTTCCCAAACCCCGTCGATCCCCAGCCACCTGGCGATTCACTTATAAGCAACCACCCTTGCACCCATCCACCCACCATAACCACCCACCCTCCCTCCCTCCTCCCTCCCCTCCCCCTCCCTTCTCTCCCCTCCCCTCCTCCCTCCCTCCCTCCTTCCTCCCTCCCTCCCTCCCTCCCTCCCTCCCTCCCTCCCTCCCTCCCTCCTCCCTCCCTCCCCCCCCTCCCTCCCTCCCCTCCCTCCCTCCCCCTCCCCCCTCCCCCCCTCCCTCCCCCTCCCTCCTCCCTCCCTCCCTCCCTCCCCTCCCTCCTCCCTCCCCCCTCCCTCCCTCCTCCCTCCCCCCCTCCCTCCCCTCCCTCCCTCCCTCCCCTCCCTCCCTCCCTCCCTCCCCCTCCCCTCCCTCCCTCCCTCCCTCCCTCCCTCCCTCCCTCCCTCCCTCCCTCCCTCCCTCCCTCCCTCCCTCCCTCCCTCCCTCCCTCCCTCACCTCCCTCCCTCCCTCCTCCCTCCCTCCCTCCCCCCCCTCCCTCCCCCCTCCTCCCTTCCCTCCCTCCTCCCTCCCTCCCTTCCTCCCTCCCTCCCTCCC
>RPFO01000246.1:3238852-3316352 GCA_009746045.1 Mesostigma viride
TGTTTTGTATTATACCTTGACATAATGATGCATTTTTTGTATTGAGTTGCGACGTGGGGCGCATCTTCCTGCTGACTCGTATGTTTTTTCCAATTTTTTTGTTTTGTGTTGCAGATGGAAAAGGGCGGCCCTACATCGCAGGTGGTCGGCGACTCTCCCCCTAGGGGGGAAGGGTCAGAAGGGCAACCAGTTCAGGCCCAAGGCGCCTCCCCACAACAGCCTCCTCACAAGCGTGCAAGGGAGGGCACGCCGCCCCCAATGGTGGAATCTGGTGTCAGCTTTGCCGCGGTCACTGGGAAGGATGAGTACCACGGTGGTCTTGAGATGGTGGACGATCCGGTTAAGCGGATTCAGATTGAGCGGTTTGAGCGACTCGCGAATGGCACTCGTGAACAGCAATTCGCGCTGTACCAAGACATCCTTAATGACAAACCTGAAGTCGCCAAGGTGCCTTATACCTCCAAGCGCACATTCATGCCTCGTTTCGAAACCCTGCTCCAGCAGGAGCTAAGGTTGCGTCGGTTGGCTCAGAATGCGCCAGAGACAGTAGCCGCCGCGCCCTCCCATGCCGCGCCTGCCGCAGTAGCCCAAAAGAGGGGGGAGAGTGTGCACGAGTCGGCCGCAGTGCCCTCAACCGCAAGGGATCCCCCCGACTTCCAAGCCGGTCGCGACGGGCGATATGCCCCCGCCGCGGCAGAGGGGAAGGGGGAAGGGGGTCGATGGAGGGGAAGTCCTCGATGTTTTCGATATGACGCTGGGCAATTTGGAAGGTGGCGGGCCGATCTTCGTAAGTCTCCGCCCATTAAATTGATGTCGTGAAATACAATACGCATTTTTTTGCAATATTCGCCAGACATGTCATTTCCGACAACTAAGCGGATTTTTACTTTCCGTTGAAATGTTCGCAGGGCCGGCAAGAGGATGTTGGTGCAAGAGAAGCCCGCTCAATGGCGGGAAGCACCCAGGTACATGAGTGCGTCAGATTCCTCTCCGGTTTACTTGTATTGAAAAGGTTTGCGTGCGTATATCCTTGTTTATTTTTGTAGTAATTTTTTTCTTGTGAATGGACAATCGCGTTTGCTATTTTTACAGGGAAGTCCGTTCGAGCAGCAAGAGGGCGGTGACAGGAGGGGAAGTGGATCTTACGGTGGTTCCACTGCAGAGGGGGGAAGGGTAAGTTACCGTTGACTTACAAATTGAAAGTTTAGGTTCGTCCTCAATTGACAGAGTTACGACGGCCGGCGTTTCTCTACACTTTTCTTACATTAAAAATCTTCCGTTGATAATGTTCTTGCAGGAAGCCGGTCGTCAGGGTGGGGCAAATCTCCAGGGAGAGGGGGCTATCGCTGTCGGTGAGCCTGTGTCAGAGGGCGCGGGTGGAAGCGACGGCGATACTGCGAAAATGACACGCTTTAAGGAGCAAGCGGATGCTTATAAACTGAGACGTTAGCAAAGCGGGTTGTGGCCGAGGTGAGAACGGAAACAGCCCCACCTGAGGTACGGAACCAGATGATGACTCTCCATCAAGTCGCTGAGTTGATCGTGAAGAATGCCCTCACGCCCGATGGAGCCACACAGCCTGAGGAGATCCCGAGCGCCAAGGCCTTGATAAAGTGGATGCAGGAGAACCTGTTCGAGGGCAAAGGAAGGAGAGGAATGTAAACTGAAGACGGTGACGATGGCGGACGCCAAGACTCTGATCAAGATGTTGAAGGAACACGATGCCCGCCGGGACAAGTCTCCGAAGATCGCGAAGGGGTCGAAGAAAGCGGCTGAAGCAGCAGCGGTTGAGGGGAATGAGGTAAGTCTACCTCTGTTGTGAGGGGGGCTTTGTTCTTGAGGTCCAGGTTTCATGTAGGTTGCGACGGCCGGCGTTTCTCAAGTGTGACACTTACTTCCTTTTGACTAACACTTACTTCCTTTCCTGATTTCGCATCGTTGAGGGAAATGAGCCAAGTGTACCTCTGTTGTGAGGGGGGCTTTGATCTTGAGGTTTAGGTTTCATCTAGGTTGCGACGGCCGGCGTTTCTCAAGTGTGACATTTACTTTATTCCTTTTGGTTATGCTTTCCTGATTTTTTCCTATCATTGTTAAGGGGAACGAGGTAAGTGTACCTCTGTTGTGAGGGGGGCTTTGATGTTGAGGTTCAGGTTTCATGTAGGTTGCGACGGCCGGCGTTTCTCAATCGGCATTTACTTTATTCCTTTTGGTTATGCTTTCCTGATTTTTTCGCATCACTGCAGTACGTGCAGGCCGAAGCGACCCACGCGGCCATCATGTTCTCAATCAGGCTCGACCAGCACCCGCGCCGCGAGAACATGAAAATAGATAGTACGTGGACTGCTGCCGTCGACGAACACCAGAAGGGACTCTCCGAAGCACTTGCGACCTACAAGGGGAAGGCGCTGAAGGGAAAGGGGAAAGGAAAGGAGGTGGAGGTTGCGGATGCTCCCGTGTCTCTGCTTGAGAAATGGGAGAAGTCCCCGGTGTCGCAGGATGATGATGACATCCTGGATGTGAACGATGAGATCGCGAAGGGCAAACGGTTGCGGCAGGAGCTTGCCGTTCAGCCGCGGGACCTCGATGAGATGTCCAAAGCCTTGGTGCATCGAAATCGGGTGTGGACAAGGAACCTGTTCGTTGGGCCTCAGAAGGTCCTCGCACGAGACTTGCATCTGTCGAGAGCCGAGCAGAACGCCACCATTTTTGCCAGTTCGGAGTCCGACTACGGCCACGACAAGCTGGTGATTCCTGTGTGGCGGTACTCGTTCCAGTTTTTGGCTGACCGGTTCCCCAACACTTTTCATGAGTGGATGAAAAACGAGAACACCCAGCGTCAGGTCGCGCAACTTTTCGGGGAGATGGGGGGGTTACGGACAATGAAGGCTGGCTACGCTCGCGCAATGACTGACAAAGAGATTGATATCTACCTGCGAACGAGCTCGGCCAAGGAGATGGCCGAAGCTGCTTCCACCAGGGTTCTGACAGGACCGGGCAACACGCTGGACGATCTGAAGCCCGTGGACACGAGAAAGGCCGCGCTTTTGGACAGTTTGTGCAAGTCCGCCTGGGAGATGGCTCCACTCGAGAAGAAGCCATTGTTGCCGCCAGCCATTTGCGGCTTTCTCGTGCTGGACGGGAACCACTTTACCACACTCATCAAATCGGTGAAATTCGAACTGGTCGCCCCAAATATGACGGTGGACCAAAGATCTGTGTGGTACAAGGCAATGCTGAACGGTTTCATGAAGGCGGAAAAGCTAAGGGTCGTTGCGCGGGGAGGGAAGGAGCAGGAGGTCACGAAGACCGTGGCCGCGGAGAAGCTGGAGGAGTGGGCAATGGATTGGAAGAAATTCGGGGGGGTGGACGTGCAGATGCTCAAGGGTGACACCATCCTGCCGACCTGGTGGCAGATCCGTGAACAGAAGGTAATCCAGGTTGCGACCGCCGGCGTTTCTATAAGTGGTTTTCTTGTGTTAATTTCAGTATGCCATTAGTTCGGTCAAGATGCGACCGCCGGCGTTTCTATAAGGGGTTTTCATGTTCCACCTTAGTATGCCATATTTTGGTCAAGATGCGACCGCCGGCGTTTCTGTCAGTCGTATTCTTGTTCTCAGTTGAGTTGTGCTTATTTGGGAGGACTATCGATGTGTCTCTGCGCGTTGTTACCCTACGGCGATGCAGGTTTCCGAACAAGTCGGCAAGATGATCGAAGTTGTCAGGCAGCTCGGGAACGCCATGAACGCCGAGGACACAGCCCAAGCCAAGGCAACGTGGGGCTCAGCGCTGGGGGATGTGCACCGGGCCTACCAGGCATATGGACCCCTCAAGAGAGGGAAGGGCGTGTCTATCCCAACTCCTCTGTACGGCAAGATCTGGGCGATTGTGAAGCCCTTTTGGCAGAAAGGAGAGCAAGCCAAGGCCGAAGGGGACGGCGCAGGCGACAAGGCAGGAGGGGCTGAAGAGACGGACAAGTGGGGGCCGGACCAGAAGAACTTCATGCAGCGCTGGCTGTTCTGGTGTGAGGACCCTTTGAAGCCCGCTGTCGACGGCAAGCCGGCGATCGCACAGGATATCGCGGCTCGGCAAGACTTCCTTGACACGCGCCCTAAAGACAAGGCGCACGAACTGTCCATTTTCACCGCGCATCGGGAACTTGCGAGTTTCCAGTACTTCGACAGCCTGATCCAAGCGCCGATCATGTCCTGTGAGGCCCCTCCCAGCAACCTGATAAAAATAATGGAAGTCGCCAAGAATTTGATAGAGGGGGCGAAGCAATTCGCCCACATCAAGTTCCTGGAGAACCCCGACCTGATTGGCTCCGTCAGACAACTAGACGGGACTTTCGACCCCGTAATGGTGAGGGAGCACGTGTTTGGCGTGAAGCTGAAGGGCACCTTCGCCACGGACCTCGACAAGTTCATCGCCGAGTGCCGCCTGACCAGAGACTTTTGGCGGGTGGTCGTCACGGCCACGAGGGCGATCATTCTCACGCTGAGGGACCTTCCGCCGGCTAAAAGGAAAGTGGTCGACCAGAAGGACTGGAAGTTCCCGAGAGGGGTGCTCGCTTCCCACCCCCGTCATTTGTATGACGATTTGGGTGTGAAGACCAAACATCTGCTGGGTGTGCCAGTGGAGGCGGCGGCGGAGGTCGAGAAGGAGGTCGAGGAGGCGTCGGAGGAGGGGACTGCCAAGGCCAAGAAGGGGTGGCGGGACAGGCTGGAAGCCTTTAGCTATTGGGACGGGGTGAAGAAGGGACCCGACTGGATCGTATACAGGACAATGACATGGAAGGAAAACGAAAAAAGAAAGGATCTGGTGGTGACGAAGGTGGTGGACGAGTTGTACACGGGGTCTGAAGACCTTCCTGGGACGCTGAAGGACCAGGCGTTTGCTGTGCTGGACCTGACAGCTGACAGCAACGAGAAGTGGAGGAACCTGCACAAGTGGGAGCCAGACTGTATTCCGGTCGACAGCAAGATTCCCTTACCCTCCTCGCATTTGAGCATTGCCGCGTGGGATATGGTTGACCAGATCACCAAGGCCCTGTTGAAGGGACCCTCCAGAGTTCTGCTGGTGTTCGGGTTACCCGCCCATATCCGCCGGTGGAAGCGCCTGGTCCGACTTATCAAATATCGGCTTGAGGACGATGGGTGGTCAGACGTCGACATGGTTTTTGACGACGAAGACGACGGGGATGATCTTTCGGATGATGATGATGATGATGAGTCGGAGAAGGAAGAGGGGGAGGGGGAAGAGGGGGAGGGGGATGAGGCTGAGGGGCACCCGCCCGGGGTGGGTGGGGGCAGGCGGAGGGGGAGAAAGGGGATGGCGAGGAGGAGAAAGGGGATGGCCAGGAGGAGAGGGACGGGGGAGGAGATGGAAGGGGAGGGAAAAAGCGCAGTCGGGGTGATGGAGGCTCGCGGGAGGAGACAATGGGGGGGGATGAAGACAACAGGGGGGGAGGTAAGCGCCAGCGTGCTGGTGAAGGAGACTCGAGGCCTGTCGTTGGAAACGCCGGCGGGCGTATCTGTGACGAGGGGGATCGCCAGCGGGAGGGAGGCTCGCGGCCTGTTACTGGAAACGCCGGCGGGCGTATCTGTGATGAGGAGGGGGATCGCCAGCAGGAAGGAGGCTCGCGGCCTGTTACTGGAAACGCCGGCGGGCGTATCTGTGATGAGGAGGGGGATCGCCAGCAGGAAGGAGGCTCGCAGCCTGTTACTGGTAACGCCGGCGGGCGTATCTGTGATGAGGATGGGGATCGCCAGCAGGAAGCAGGCTCGCGGCCTGTTACTGGTAGCGCCGGCGGGCGTTCCCGATTTACGGGAGGCGGTCGTGTCCGACAGATGGGAATGAGGCCTCGTCAGGATTCATGGGGACCCCCGGTTGAGGGGACCCCCGCCCTCGCCTCGGTTTCTTTGGGTCTGGGTGACGATCCCGTACCGTCGTCAGGAAGGACGGTTGTGATGACTTTGCCCCCCCGCTCGACGGGGATGGAGGAACACGATACTGCTGAATGAGGATGACGATCCGGAGCCGTCGGCTGACACGGATTTTGTTGCGAGCACCCCACTGCAGAAGAGGGTATTGGAGGCTCGTAACGTGGAGGGTCCGCCGAAAGTCTCAGGTGGAGGGCCGGCGTTTGCCGGATTGATGCGCCCGACTGAGGTGGTCGATGTTGAGGCGCCGCCAGGGACATCGGCCGGACACTATACCGCATTGATGGAGCCCTTCGATCGACCAAGGATGCCCTTCCACGCTCCAACGGTACATTCGGCCGGTAAATTTCATTTTCAATAAACGAGTTTAATAAGTACCTTAATATATATTTCTACATAAGTTTTTTTGCATCAGTCCATGGCTTCATTGATTTCTCACACGACCCTTCCGTATTCATGTTAATTGGCATGTGCTTACGTGCAGGGAAAGGCGAAGAAGAAACTCCAGTTCGGTTTCCCCGTGGATCCGCGTCTGGGACTGTGTCCAGAGAGGCCGGCCGTGTTGTTGGCCAGGCCGCGGTCGGCGAACCAGTTGCACAACCGGGGGCGGGAGGGGACGAGCTCCCACCCAACGCACCAACTCACGCACCAGCCTTACCGTGCGGTCAGCCAGAAAAAACGTACGAAGAGTTGATGGCAGAGGCGGCGGCTGCGCAGGGGCAGAAGGCAAAACGTCGGGGAGGGGGCAGGCGAGGGGCGGGGCAGGAGACGGAGGGTGCCGACGAACCTGCACAGCCGCAGAAGGGTGGTGGTCAGGGCAGAGATGCGACGGCCGAAAACCGAATCAGGGACGTTCGGCCGGACGTCCGGATGCGCTTTATGGATGGCGCGAAACTGAGTCGCGGAGGTTGGAGTTCGAAATGGGTAGACGAGGTGTGCATAAACTGGGAGCACAAGTACCCCAAGAAGGAAGATTTTCCGCTCTTTGGCACCCTCCTGGGCAAAGAGAGGGAGAAGGTGGTGTTCAGATGGTTTGATGAAGGGCACGACCTCGGTTGGAGTAATGAGTGCGAGCAAAAGTTTCGTTTCCCTCTGAAGTTCGCTAGAGAACATGTTACTCTCCTGAAGGAAGGCGCCAGCTGGGACAACATTCCTTCATATCGACCTGGCAAGCGATGATGGGCGAGGACTTTGCACGAAATCGCGTTTTGCACGTAATTGCCCACCGCAACGTGGAGAAATGCAGATGTACATAGTAGTTGGATCAGTTACCGTGACTTTGGGCAGTTTAGTACTTAGTTGGGGTGACGTGTCCAATGTATATATGGTGGGGCGCGTCCAAGGGGGTCCACGCTGATTGAGCACTTGAATGTGTTCTTTCAACATATTCGGACATGTATGAAATGAATAAATTGTTTGGACGATTGCAAATTGATTGATTGAAGAATGAGATACCATTATTAATTGAAAAATGTAAAACCTCATTGTGAATTTGTACTTCAAACTTTCACATGCATGCCCCAAATTGTGCATTTGTGCAGGTTTTAATTATGAGAAGTAGCATTTCTCTACAAATATTGAGAAATTTAGGGGCACTTGGGGTTGTTGGCCATGTTCATTCATGATAAAATGGACTTTTTATGCTGTAACATCATCTTCCACTAGTCCAAAACGCTGCTTTCATGACGTCAAAAGTACCAGCAATGGCCCTAGGTTGGAGCAGTAGATGTTGGGGACGCCCTCATGCCGTGCAGGCTTGCCCACAGCTTGCTCTAGCTATCGGGCCCGTACGTCTATTCAACGATCAATATATATCCGCTGGGGGTCTCCCCGGTGGGCACTGCCTCCTCCGTGGCCCCGGCGGGCAGGCCGGGCGCTGGTCGGGTCGTGGTGCGCGCGCCTGCCGGCCCGGCTGGGGAGACGCCGCAGGCCCCACGTCCTGCCTTTGCTGGCGCCGCTCCCCGCCACTCAGCGCCCGCCGACGGCCTTCACCGGTGTGCCGTGCTGCTTCCCACGGGGTCCCCGTGTGCTGGTGTGTTCCACAACCGTAACCTCCTCTGCCAGCACCTTCGCGCTGTGCACCCCGATCTCGGCGCGGCGGATCTGCAGGCCATGAGCTGTTACCGGTGCCCGGAAACTCACTGCCAGCGGAGTGTACTCCATTCACGGGCGCGCTCAGCACGCGCGCGCCTGTGTTGCTCAACGGCCCCTCAACCGGCCAGCAGTCCCGGCCCCCTCCCCCCTCCCGCCTCGGCTCCCACCGGCTCCCAGCCCCCGCCGCCCGACTACTCGGCCAGTTGGCGTTGGCTTGACACGGTTCCCTGGGATGCATGCATGCGCCATCAACCCGACGTCTACCCTGACCGACCTCCCCCACCGCGCGCGTAGCCTTTTCGCGCAATGTGCAATCGTTTCTCTCCGGCGCATGCACGCCGCTCCGGACGACCCGCTTGGCTTTAAACTGCACGTGGTGACCCCCCGCCTGCTCCTCACCCCTCTCGGGCGTGGTGTGCGCGGCCTCCAGGGTGCGGTTATTGCCCGTTGCCGACGCTTTCTGCAGGGGGACTGGGAGGGGCTGTTTGACGTGCCGCCCCCGCGCACGGCCCGGCTGTCGGGGGAGGTCAACTTCGAGCGGGTGGCCGCCGACGTCATCCGCCTCGTCCGCGAGGGGCAGCTCAGCCGGGCCATGACCCGCTTGGAAATGGCCAAGCTGGCCCCCGCCAATGCGGCTACCCTGGCGGCCTTGGAGGCTCTTCACCCTGCGGAGCCCGGCTTCCAGCTGCCCGTGCCGGACCCCCTGCCGGCCCCCCTCCGGCTAAACCGCGACTGCTTCCTGGAGGTGATGCGTGCGGTCCCGCGGGCTTCCTCTACCGGGCCGTCGGGCTGGCGCTACGAGCACTTGGAGGTCCTGGTGGGGCATGGGGGCGAGGACATTCTCTTTGACACCCTCATTGACCTGGCGGCTGGTCGCGTTCCTCCCGCTGCGCGCGAGTGGTTAGCGGGCGCTCGCCTCCTCGCTCTGCTCAAGGGTGTCTTGCCCCCCCCGAGGGCAAGGTGCGCCCGATCGCCTGCGGTGAGGTGCTCCGCAAGCTCGTGGGCAAAGTGATCTGCCTCCAAAAGGCGCCCGAGCTCCGTGCCTTTTTCTGCCCGCCCCTCGCAGCGGGTGAGACCTCGGTGGCGGCCCAGCTGGGGGTGACGACTCCAGGCGGGGCGGATATCCTCATCCATTCGGTGCAGGCCTACCTCGAGGCCCGCACCCCACCCACGCTGTCGTCAAGGTCGACTGCCACAACGCGTTCAACACTCTGTCCCGCGCCAGCATGTTTGCGGCCGTCATGGAGTCCTTCGAGGACTTGTACGCTTGGACAGCCGTGTGCTACGGCCAGCCCGGCCAACTGGTTCACATCATGTGGAGGACGGCACTCGCGGCGGCCTGCTGTCGCGGACGGGCACCCAGCAAGGGGACCCCCTGGGACCCCTGTACTTTGCCGCCCCCCTCCAGGGTTGCCTCCAAGCGGTCCATGCTGCCCACCCGGCGGTCGCTATTCAGGCCTACTTGGATGATATCTACCTTCTGGGCCCAGGCAGCCTGTGCCGGACACCACCGCGGCTCTGCTGGCACTGCAGACCGCGGTGGCCGACATCAACCTCCAGTTGACCCTGGCCAAGTGCGCGGTGTACTCGCCCCAAGGTGATTGCTCCGGCTTTCCGCCCCAGCTCTTGGGCCGGGACGAGCGCCTCCATGGGTTGGATGTCCTCGGCGTTCCGGTTGGCGACCCCGCGTTTGTCATCGATGCTCTGCGGGCCGCCCTCGAGGCACGCACTGAGCTGGTACTGCCCTTGATTGCGCGCCTTCATGATTCGCAGACCAAGGGTCTGCTTCTGTGGTTTTGCGCTCACCCTCGCGTCGTTCACTGGCTCCGGGGCGCTCTTCCGGCTCAGGTCCGGCTGGCCGCCGAGGGCCACGACGAACGCATCCAGTCGGCCTTGGCGCAGCTGGTCCCGGGCCCCGACCTCCCGCCACATGCTATTCGCATTGCCTCCCTGCCTGCACGGATGGGTGGCTGTGGTCTGACTCGTGCCGCCCGGCTGGCCCCAGCAGCATTTTTGGGCTCCGTCGCTCAGTCGTGGGCGGAAAGCTGCCGGCTCCTGCCCCTTTTGGCAACGGCAGCGCCTGACCTCCTGGACCCCAGCAACCCCTTGCCCTTCGTCACTGCCATCCAGGAGGCCTATGCTGAGATCCAGCAGGCCTGTTCTCCCGTCCGTGCCGCTCAGGCGGTACAGCGCCACCTCCCTCGCGGCACTCCCTCGGTCGCCTCCGTTCAATCTCCCGCCGCATTCCCTGCTCGCGTCATCGATAAACACCAGAAAACCTACGCGGGTATTCTGCACACGGCTGATTGGATTGCTCTTTTCGCGGACCTCAACGCCCAGGGACGTGCGTGGCTGTTCTCGCTTTCCTTGCGGAGTGTGGGCTCGGCGTACCTTCGTGCTCTTCCCATGGCCCCCCCATTCGCCTTGGCTCCCAGCCACTACTCGGTGGCGCTCCGGCACCAGCTATTTGCCCCGCAGCCTCTTGTTCCGGCCGGGCGGCCTTGTGGTAGCTGTGGGCAGCCGCTGGATCCCACGGGGACTCACTACCTTTCCTGCATGGGGGGCCAACAGAATCAGAATTGGTATTTGTATTTGCACACTGTCCTCCTGACGGTGGTGCTCGCCATGATTCGGTCGGTTTTCCCCCACGCGAACATCCGGTCCGAGGATGCGGATGGCGCTGGCCTTCTATTCCCCCAACCACCGGCCTGACATCGTGGTGCTGGACTTTGAGGGGGGTGGCCGGCATCTGCTTATTGACGTTTCGGTGGCGCGGCCCTTGGCTCTTAGCCACGTGGCTGGGGCCTCCCTCACGGCAGGTTACACGGCGGACCGGGCGGAGCGGGCCAAGCTCCTGGCCTACGGCGACGTCGGGCACCATCGTGTGGTGCCCTTTGTCCTGGAGGAGTTTGGGGCCATGGGGCCCCTGACCTCCGCCTTCTTCAAGGAGTGTTGCCGGCTCCGGGAGGACCGGCTGGACCTGGAGGGCCAGCGGGCCTCATGGTCGGCGCGGACCTGGACGTCATATTGGCGTCAGCGCTTGTCGGTGGCGCTGACTCGGGCCATGGCTGACATCATGCTCCGCCGTACGCGGGCTGATTTTGCGGTGCAGCAGGGTTATTAGGTTCCTCCCGTTAGGAGTTTCCCGTTGGTCTTATCGTAGTATAGAGCTTTGACATGGCTCTGTATAGAGGTTTATAGCTGGGCGTTTGCTTTGGTTTGAGTGATTTCACTCTGCTGTAAGTAATTATATTATTAATATATATCCGGGCAGGGTTTCCACCTGCTCATCGATGTCTCCGTGGCTCGGCCGCTCTCCGGTCGCCACATCCTCTGGGCGGCTGTGGATGCCGGCGCTGCTGCCGCTGTGGCTGAGCGCGACAAGTTTGCCTCCTACGGCAATGTGGGGCCCCACCGGGTCATCCCCTTTGTCCTTGACTGGAGTTCGGGCGGGGCCATGGGCCCTGCAAAGACAGCGGAGTTTAAATTCCACGAGCGCCGGCTGCCAGCGCGCCGTGAAGACCGCCTCGACCTCGAGGGTCAGACCGCCCCGTGGGCGCCCCGTGGTCGATCTGCCCGCACGTGGTCCTCGTATATTGGCGGCAGCGCCTGTCACTCGCCCTCACTCGCACCGTGGCTGATGTGTTATTCCGCCCGCGCACCCGGGCCGACTTTGTGGCGACCCATGCGGTCTAGATCCCTTCCAGGCCGGCCTGCATGGTGGGCCGGCCGGCATGGCGATGTTGCTGCGTGTCGCGAGTTCTGTGATGTAGTTAGTTGTACATTGTGCAGCTGGCGTGATCCTTGTTGGATGTCCGTGTCAGATTCCTATCAATTTCTTCAGGGTTCTTCTTCTTTTCGGTTTTTTCCTTATGCTGCATGCCCATCTCACCTCCGTAATCTATCATTCTCAATGAATATATATCCGGGTCCAGGACCAGCCCATGAAGGTCCGGCTAGCCGCCGAGGGCCATGCATGACGAACGTGCATCCTGAGTCGGCCTGGGCGTGCGTAGCTGCATGGTTCCCGGCCCTGATCTCCCGGCCGGCTCATTCTATCCGCACTATCACTTAACCCTTCAACTGTCAAAACTCGAACCACGAGAACGGACTGAGTTTGGGTATCTTTGTGCGCCTGAGAGTAACTAGCCAAATAACATTTTCTGGCCCACCCTTGGAACCAAGCATGCTTTTATATCAAATAATGTTTGGGAAATTTGGTTGGTCACATATCCATGCCCTACACCTGCTAAAAATAGCACCCCCCTCAGGGGGGTACAGTGCACATGGGGTTGGAGACATATATAATGCATTATCGACCATTTACACAAATCAGTTGGCCCTGGCCTTTTAAAGGCAGGTTATTATAATCATAGACATGCCATCAATGCATTCACAACATGAAATGTCACAAAACTGTGGACGCTAGCTACAAAATGGCCAAAGCCAGCTGGCACCGTTATAACGGTGCCAGCTGGCAGGGGTATAAATGGTAGCATAACAACACAAAACTTTATTCCAATTGGCATGAAACAACAAGGGATGCCCAATTGGGCATCATGCACCATACCCAGGTGATAAAACAAGAGACCATGCCATATAGCACATGCCAACATGCCGCAAGGGGCCAAAATGGCACTAGCGCGCGCGTGCGGTATACATAGCGCAAGACTAGCCAAGGGTGTAGCTAACTGTCAATTGGGCTACCTGGCTATGTGCCAAACTACGGATTGCGCCTCTGGGTGCGCAGATCCTGCCTGCTACAAGGCCCTGTCAGCTGGGTGCCAGCTGCCAACGTGCGGGTCGTGCGGCCATTGGCCTCAGCCCATGCGCGGCCAGCCGGGCTGCGGGCTGACAAGGGCTGCATGGCACGCTGGCGGCGGGCGTCGTCGTCGTCGAGGCCAGCCACTGGCCCAGCGTGGAAGCTGAGATAAGCCAGCATATAAGACACAAGACCATGCTAAAAAATAGGTGAAAGGCTCATTAATCAAGGCCTCAAGCGCGCGTCAAAGGGGTGGCAAGGAGCTACATCACTAACCCACCCGATGAATGACAAAACACCTCCACGTTCTTTGCAACAATAAAGAAAACAAAATGAACAAGTTGGTAATGCTTCCATGCAAACAGGTATTGGGTATCTCCATGTTTGTCACATGCAATGGATGCAAAATCAGAAGGTGGGCGTTGGCCAGCAAAACAAGAAGCCATGCCTAAAACTGGTCAGAAAAGAACTTGTCTCGGGCTGTTTGAGCCAGGAAAAGCATTGGGTAATCACCTTTACCATATTACTAACCAATACCAACCGTTATCACGCTATTTCCGTTGCAGCCTCAGCTAACAGCGACCAAACATGGTCCAAAATCTGCTTGACCTGATGGTATTCCACAACTATGACAAGCCGATGCGTAGAGGGAGCAAAACAACAAAATGACAATCACAAGCCCTCGATTATAACCCTGATATTAGTTATAAACGATAATACAACCATATACGGTTAACGGAACACGCTAGGAGGCTAGAACGTACCAGGTCGGAACAGCAGATTACCTTTCCTGCGGGAGCCAGCACGCCCGATTCATGGACGTAGCCTCGGGCCTTTCCTGGCTGCCAATTCTAGCAAATCTGGTTGGGAACAACGTCAAAGGTTTATCCATGCGCAAATACCTCGAAAATTTCCGCCTAGCAACATGCAGCACTCGCACTGTCACCGCCTGGCCGCTGACATGATTTGCTGCGCCGACCAGCACCCCGATGACCCATCTACGCATCTTCAAACGTTCCATGGCTGGGGATAAAACGTTTTTAGGACTTGAAAATCATGCCTACAAAATTTGAGTCCATTATGTCAAGCCATTCTCTCGTACCAGTCAGTTGCGTGCACCGCCATAGCCGTGCGCGTCAATATTTTTCATGCACGTCGGTCCCGTTGGACCATGGTACCCCCCTAACTTTGCTCAAGCATATCTCCCTGGCCAGGTGTCCAAAATACGGTCTGAATAGCGCCAGGCATAGCTTACGTCTAGATCTTTCGATCCCCCCAGGTTTGACCGTTAAATTATTATTGGCGCGGCGCCTGGTTCTGCCACAAACTCAGTCCGTTAGAGTGGCGCGAGTTCAACTGGCGCCACGAAAACGGACTCAGTACAGTTTAAGGGTTAATCCCTGCCCGGGCGGATGGGCGGCTTTGGTCTGACCCCGCAGCCTGGCTGGCCCCGGCGGCGTGTTTGGGCTCGGTCGCTCATTCGTGGGCGGAAATCTGTCGGCTTCTTCCCCTTTTGGTTACGGCAGCGCCTCATGACCTCTTGGACAGGACCCCGCCAGCCCCTACCCCTAGCATCGCCATCCAGGATGCTTAGGCTGAGATATATCCAGCAGGCCTGCACTACCGTCCGCATGCACCGCTCAGGCCGCCCAACGAACCGCCTTCCTCGGCGGGGCACTGACTCCCTCGGTCGCCACCGTCCTATCCCCCGCAGCATTCCCTGCCGGCCTGCGTCATCGATAAACACCAGGAAACCTACGCGGGTATCCTTCACACGGCCGCAGATTGGATGGCTCTTTTTGATGACCTCAACGGCGCCCAGGGTCCGTCGATCGCGCGCACGTCCACGGCTGTTCTCACTCTCGCTCTGCGCGGAGTGTGGGCTCGGCTAGTACCTCCGCGCTAGCTCTCCCTGGGCATGGATATGGGCCCCGGCCCCATTTGCATGTCCTAGCTGGCGCCCAGTCACTATCCGGTAGCACTGCGGCACCAACTGTTTGCATGCCCGGCCCGCAACCTCTTGTTCCCGCAGGGCAGCCCCATGCATGTGGTAGCTGCGGGCATGTGCACAGGTCAGTGGACCCCATGCCTGTCATATGCACATGGGTGGCCAACAGAATCAGAATTGGTACTTGTACTTGTACACGGTCCACTACAATACGCTTCCGCGGACACCTTTTTCAGCGGGGAAAGTGCCCCCGGGCTTCCGGGGCAAATTCAGCAAGCGCTGCGGAACTTAGATACTAAAAATTCGTTTTTGGTTCGTACCGTACAGCCAATCATTTTGCGCCCGGATCAAATTGTGATCTGGGCACTGAACACGAAAATTTCAGCGGAACGTACGAAACACCAACGCAACTACAGAAAATTTTCAGTGACGAAACTGTAGTACCGTGTACCAAGCAAAATGTAGTAGGACTTCGCTAAATTCACGTTCGGAATTTTTCCCCGCAAGATTCCCCCGCAAGATTCCCCCGCACGATTCCCCCCGCTAGGTTCAGGCTCCAGTCGATGCTCGCCAAATGGCGCAAAAAAAGAAACATATGTTAAAATCAACGGTGCGAATCCTCGTTACCGCTCGGGTAACATTCTCACTCATTTCGCGTCTCCTACGAACCGTATTGTAGTGCCTCCTGACGGCGGTGCTTGCCATGATGGTCCGGTCCGTTTCAGTTTTCCCCCACGCGGAACATCCGGTCTGAGGATGCGGACGGCGCGGCTTTCTACTCCCCCGACCACCGACCTAGCTGACATCGTGGTTAGAACTGGATTTTGATCGAGCGCGGCGGCCGGGACTTGCTCATTGACGTTTCTGCATGTGGCTCGCCCCCCTGGCTCTTAGCCATGCATGTGGTTGGTGCATCCCAGGCGACGGGCTAGCTACACGGCGGATCGGGCTGAGCGGGCCAAGCTCGATCACGGCCTATGGCGACGTCGGGCACCACCGGGTGGTTCCCTTTGTCTTGGAGGAGTTCGGGGCCATTGGGACCCTGACCGCGCCGGCCGGCTTAATTCTTTGGAGTACGTGCTGCGCATGCCGGCTCCGGGAGGACCGCCTAGCTCGTGGACCTGCATGGAGGGCCACCGAGCCCGGCCCTTGGTCGGAGCAGACCTGGACGGCGTACCGCCAGCGCCAACGCCAACGCCTCGATCAGTTTCGGTAGCGCTTACCCAGGCTATTCTGATCAGGCATTCCGCAAAGGTGAAAACCATTTGCGTTCTGAGTGCCGGGCCGCGGAAAACGCGGAAAAACGCGATCTGCAAATGAATCCGACCGGAATCGAACTGGGGACTTCTCGCACCAATTTTGCTGACTACAGGACGGACGTCTCCGGTTACCACATGTGGCATCGCCAATTTACACCAGGCTATATGGCTGACATCTTGCTCCGTCGCGCACGCGGGCTGACTTTGCGGCGGCAGCACGGTTATTAGGCTGTTTTACTTCGTTCCGCACGTTGTGGATCGATCGAGTGTCCCATGCCGGCTGTAGAACTATTCTGTCGTGGTACTTATCTCTGGTTAGCGTTGGCTTTGTTTATTTTTAATTGGGCCGTACGTGGCCTTCACTCGAAGTTGTAAGTACTTATTTAAGTACTTTTAAAATATATATCCGGGCTTGGCATCTCCTGTTAATTGGTGCAATATGGCCCGTAAGAGCATTGCATTGCTATACTTTGCACCGTGTGCAGTTCTTGGACGTTTGGAATCATGGCATGGCTAACCGGAAATGACTGACTAGCTAGACCTTTTCAGTGGTTTCCCATTTGCGGGTATTTTCCCGTAAATGGTGGGAGAGCGATCGCAGTGAAGGGTGCTTACCCCCAGACACTCCCGGCCAGTTAGGCTCGAAACACACGCCCTGATCAAGCAAGCTGTTTCCGGCCCCACAGGATCTAGGTCATCTAGTCGCTCTACGTACACATAAGCCAGCCATAATTTCAATGTGCACACATACAAGGCTATCCATCACCATTCATCATCCTGAACGATTCGAACACGCGGACAAGATAACGCGGCAGGCTCGAGCTACCATGGTCCGGATTCTCCCGATTTCTGGCCCGTGCGCTGGTTGTCTCCTTGATATTGTATTAAAAGCCATATGCCCCTTCGCCGGGATATGTCGGTGCTACATATACTCGGGCAGCAGAGTTATGTTGCTAATTAATTAATTGGTAATTTGTTATGCGACAACTTTGGCATGCCTAAGAGCTTCGTACAAATAAACATATACTGATTAACCCGTGTTTTTTTTTTTAGAACGCGATATACTGCGTTGTAAGCTATTTATAGAACACGTCATAACATCTAGGGAAATTTTTTTTTCATAGTCATGTGTATACTTTCCTGAAAGCCCATAAATCAAAGGATTTTTTGAGCTACTCAGACCTACAAAATGCTAATTCATTAGAGAGATACACTGGTTTGAATACAGGGGGGTCTGACCATGACCGCGATTTGTTGACCCTAGGTCACAAGTCATGTGCTTATTCACAAATGGTTCATGAAAAAAATCTGGCTTCTTGCACGAGCTATGGGCAACATATGCAGGCTCTGTGAAACAAAACTCAGGCCCATTGGGCCACTGGAGCTATTTTTTATCAGCATTACAATTACAACGCAGTACAACGCAGTGGGAAAAATGAGAGCCCTTCACAACATGACCCAACGACACGAGCCCCATAAACGGGTGTATCATGAGCTAGGAGGGTCAAAACGTTGAAAATAGGTGTTGTATAAGTTATACAGCATCAAACATGCATCAAACATCATGGCTGGATGACATAATATGACTGAATCAGGCAGCCATAGCCAAAGCATCATCCACTCTCACAACGTGTTGAGCACATGCCTCGTGGGAAGGGAGGCACTGGGTTTTCATTCCATAACGTGTGCAATACTGAAAGAAAAAGGCATGTGTAATGCAAGGCTTGGATAGGTTGAGTGGTCCATGAGCTTACATGCAGGCAAAGATGACGCTGGAATGCATGCTAGCAAATGGTGGCAAGATGCTAACAACGCATGATTATACACCATGATTATGGGCACCTAGCTGATCTTCTTGCACAATCAACGCAGTATAAACCATCAATATCCAATCCTCACGATATATTCACGGCTTGACGACGTATACAGCACCTAAATACTGCACAACTGCAACCTGCTATGGCTGACATGCAAGCAACGTCGAGTAGGATGGCGGTCTTAGAGAGGCTAGCTGGGCAGAGGTCGGTAGAAATAAGTGGAAAACTGGCAGAAACTAGGTAGAAACACGATATACTTACGCCTGCAAGCACTATTGAGCCGGTGGCAGAGGTCATTTCCAGGAAAATACAGCATACCGTAGCAATAGCCTCGGTCACGCCTTACGCTATTTGCAGGCACCATCATGCCCGGAGCTACCCAATAAAAGTCTGCACAAATCTCGGTTTAGCCGAGAGTCCGGGCGTTCGGAATGAATAAACATGTGTTAAGAAGTCGAAACACCATGGAAATACCAAGCATGGTGCCGCAGCAGACCCGAGTCTTGCCGCAATAATATGTATGCCGGTTTCCAGGGTTTCCGCATGAAAGTTAAGTGAGAAACTGGAAAAATCTACGTTTCCTTTGCCCCAGCACCTCAACAAACTCGTAGAAACCTAATTATCAACCTTTGAACGCATCTTCATGGTCGTGCCACCCAACAGCCACTGAAATTCGCGCGAAAACTGGCGAGATCTACCTGCCGCCATCGCCGTCGTCTTCACCTTCGTCCCGCGAAAATGCCTGATTTCAGTGGTACATATTTGTTTGCACTTGAAGCCACGAGCCACGAGGTAGCCATGGCTGACGGCGGAGCTCATAACTTTCACGTTTGAGCACCGAATTTAGTCGTGAATATCACAATCGCTTCGTCTTTCTAAGACGCACATGCTGATATAATTTTCCGACGCTATTACGCAATATACGATGAGCAAACGCCCATCGACGCAACGCAGCCTGACGGCTGCGCTCGGCAATGAAAATACGTCTGCAGCTCCGGCTGCAGCTTCGCCATCAGGTCCGGCAGGCGGCAGTGACACTAGTCGCGCACTGGTAGTCGCCCAGCACCCTCCCGGGCTTCCTGCCTCGCCCTCAGCCTCGCCTGATCCCAAGCGCAGTCGCTCAGACGAACCTGGCTGGTCTGAGCGAGATTTTGACGTTGATCGGCTTTTTGCCACCTTCGACATCAACAGGCTTGCCTTTTTCGAAATACATTGCTCCAAGTTACTGGAGCTCGTGTTTTACGGGTCCCACGCCTCACTGCTGGCCCTGTGCGAGCAGTTCCATTCCAGAACCCACCTTTTCCGCAACGGAGCTGACGGCCGGTTTTCCGACCGCCCAGCTGACGCCCCTACCTCGGCCAATATGGCCGGCTGGCCTCGCCCCCGCCTTCAGCTCGCAGCTCTCTTTACCATCACTCAGCGCTCGGCCTTCGACCTTTTGCAACCCTGCCCCGTTACCGAATCCACCTTCCTCCGCCACCTCCACGACGCCTTCTCACAGCACGTGTCGCCCATTGCTGCCAATGTGCGCACGCTGGCTGCTGAGCTCCCCACCATCCCCACCGCCACCGCCACCCTCCTCGCCTCCTCCACCGCCACCACCCCCACCTCCGACGCCATCACCGCCCAGCTCCGTGAAATCGACCAGCGTCTTAAAGACAACGCAATCGCCATCGAGGTCCTGCAGAACACCGCCGGCCTCACCGCCCAGGCGGTGAAGGACATTGCCACCAAGCCAGCCCCTGCTGGCCTGGCCGGCGATGCTCCTCCCATCACGACCTGGGCGGACATGCTTAAGCAGCACACCACCTCCACCACCTCCGCCGTCGCAGCACAGCTCCAGCGGCAGACGCTTGACCTCCGCGAGGAGGCCGAGCTCGCCAAGCGCAGCCTTAACGTCATTGTCAAGAATCTCAAGATGGAGGAAGGTGAGAATTCCGAGAAGCTTGCACGTGCTTTTGAGAGAGAAATCCTTGATCGCATGGGCCTTACTGGTGAGATCGAGCTGGCCGCCCACCGCCTTCCCCGCGCGCGGGGTAAGGCAGGGCCGCCCCCGCTCCTTCTCACCTTTAAGACCCCGGCGGACAAGATTTCTTTTCTCAGACGCCGCAAGCGGCTCGAGAAGACTCTCTTCACCCTTGATGACGACCTGACCCTGGCGCAGCAACAACGGCGACGGGAGCTATGGCCGACCTACCTGCAGCTCCGGCAGACCAAGGCGGGCCAGCCGGTGTACTGGAAGGGGGCGGCCATCTACGTCGGCCACAAGCCCTGGCAGGCGACACCCCCCCCCCGCGGCCCCAGCGACTCCAGACGCCCCAGCTTAGGGGAATACAGCAGTAGTAGTGTAGAATAGATAGACCGTGGCCATGTACATGTACGCCTCCTAGAGGCACTATCCCAGCTAAGCCACGCGCTTTATTTAATCATGTACATGTGTGCCTATGACGAGCCACACTCCAGATGATGCCTAGCTTTATTTAGTTATGTTGTGCCCATGCAGGGAGTAACTCTCTGCTGAGAGCCACGCTTTAGCCTTTGTATAGCTATGCTGATCTTCCCCCCCATGACAGGCTCCCCCTTCGCTGGGCATAGCTTGAAGATCATGGGGATGCACGTGCCCTGGTGCACCTAGAGCAAGGGTCCTTTACATCCCCACCCTTGCAGGAAGTAGCTTAGGATGTATGATAGGCCATATGCCCCCTCTCAAGGGCTATGTGCTACATATACTCCCAACGGAGTTATGTTACAATTCAATTCAATTCAATTCAATATTTGTTTGCAGCTGTCACAAAAAAAATCCAAAAAATACCAGGATTTTTTCTTGAGTTCTAGATACGGGATGTAAGGAGGCCGTCCACCGAGTTTCAGACCGAAAATCTCGTATCTACTGTGCCTGCCACGTGTCAGATTACAACGCGATACATCGCGTTCTAACCCTACAACGCGATACATCGCGTTGTAAAAAAACACGGGGTAATGATTTTTTACGTACTTATTCACTGCATGCACAAATGCAACAGGACATTGTGGCGCCCCTTGGAGGGTGGCTACTAAACCACATTTTCATCAAATAAGTACTGCAAAATGTGGGCACCAAGCCCATCATTGCAAAAGAGGACCAGGTGCAGCAAGTTCCCTCCAAGCCTGCCCCATGCCACGTATGCTCCTATACCAGATATGGACAAGCATAATTCTTTGTCTCCTAACTCTGCAGCCCTCGCTCAAAGCAGAAATAACTGAGACCGACCGTACAAGTTACCCTGACCTTGGTCCACTGCGCTGGTTGATTTGATACCTTAGCTCTGGACGCACTGCTGTGAGGGGGGTCGTCACACTCTGCCCCTTGAATGGACCCCTCCTGGGAGGGAATGCTCCTCAAACTGGACTCAAGCCTGGATCACGGCTCGGGCATGGGCTGTGACCTTTCCAGCAAAGGAGTGCGTTCCCATGACCACTCCTCTCAATCATCTGATGAAGCCATGCTTGGCAGCACAGCTTGCACATTGACTTACTGGCATCTGCATCCCGTGAGGCTAGATTGAGGCGTCATGGTCCTCCACATGGTAAGATAATCATCTTTGAGGTCAACACGCCGTAGCCCAACCGCCGTTCGTTGTTCGCCATGTGCCACACGCGGGCTCTTACGCCCACTCCTCCTTGCGAGCGGGGGCGGCCTTGAGCGCCCCGTTGGCCCCGTTGCCGCGCGCGTCCATCTCTTCTGCCGACGGCACCACGCGCACTTGGATGGACTCAATCACCTGCCCCGCCGCCGCCGCAATGTCCGACACGACCACGACCAGGTCGCCCGGCCGCACGAGCTTGTGCTGCAGCATGAGCTTGAAGCTGGTGGTCACGTTGATCTCTGGGTTGGCATTGAAGTCCATGCGGAAGGGGATGAGGCCCCACTTGAGGTTCATCTTCACGCGCACGAGCTGGCTCTCGGTGAAGGCAAAGATGGGCACGTTGGGGCGGCAGCGCGAGAGCAGAGCGCCAAGGTACCCGCGTCGCGTGTAGCAGAAGATGGCCGTCACCTTGAGCTTGTTGGCTGCATAAAATGGGGGTTGTGGGATGGGGAGTTGTGGGATGGGGGGATCGGGGAGAAAATGCAGGGGCAGAGAAGGGGGAGTGTCAACGGGGAAGGGGGGGGGAGGGGGGGGGAGTCAGGGTTTGCATGCAGGGGGTGGGCCTGGACTAGGCAGTGACAAATGGCGATGGGGGGTCAAGAAATCCTTGAGTGATAGAACGAAATTCTGGGGACGTCACCAACATGCACGGCAACAAACAAATTCGCATGAATAAAAGAGTTTAATTGTGTGAGGCTGATGCCCCCATAGTACCAGATAGCAGCCATGAACGCCGACAACCCAACCGCAACACCCATCAACCCACAGAAATCGCAAGTGACCAAGATGGGCGGCAGGCACAGCACCCACCGCAGGGAGCACGGTGGAAGGGCCGTGCACATACGAGGGAGTCAGACGAAGCAATATCAAGTGTGGCTACCCACACCAGCTAATGAGCAGCAGCAGCAGCAGCAGTAGCGAGCATGGCTGGCCAAACAAGGACAACCGAGGTCCAATAACGCAAAACAATGAAACACACAAGTCCAACAACACAAATCCACGTAAGGCGCACCGAGGAGTGCTGCAGACTTGCAGATCTCCTGCGGCAGCACGTCCCCCTCGGGCAGGTTGACCAGCGACGTGATGGGCAGCGGCTCGGCCTCGTCCTCCCCCTCCTCGGTGGCGCTGCGCTCGATGCGGTTGGCCACCACGCGGATGACACGCAGCGCACGCTCGGGGTACTTGCCCGCCGCTGTCTCGCCGCAGAGCATGAGCGCGTCCGCACGCTGGCGCACGACTGGGGTATGCGTTTGTGGTTCCGATTGTGGTATATGGGTTGTGTACGATGGGATGCGTGGACGCGCGTGGTTGTGTTATTTGTTGTGTTTGATTGGGGTAGATGGGCAGGTTTTGTTGGTTCACTTGTTTGGGTCAGGGTGTGGGTGAGTAGGCAATTGGATGGGGGGTGGGCGGGGCCGAGGCCAGGGTGTGGGTGGGTTGCCAGGTGGGGAGGTTGGTAGGTCATGGTGACAGGTGAATGTGGTTTGGTGGGTGGACATGATGCCACAGTGGGGGAAAGGTAACACAGAAGCTTCGACATGGTCAGCCGTTGCAATGAATAGAAGAGGGCGTATGAAGATGACACCATCACAGCATGTGCACACCAACATAAACAAACAATCCAGCAGCCACGCCCAAGACGGCCCAACCCACACAAATGGGCATGCTCAACACGTCCCCGTCCGGGGCCATGCCCCATGGCTGTGCAGGCCATGATGCCTTACCCCACGGTGGCAACATGCGGCTTTGTCCCCTTCTTCATGCATGCTGCATCATCACGTACAGCCACCCATCCGCCCACCCAAACGATACCCACACGTGATGGTCGCCTAAATAAGGATACCCACAGGGACGCCGGCCACAAACATGACACACATAATGTGCTTGCCTCACTAGGCGAAATCTATCAGCCAGTGCGACACGTACCGGCAGTCACGTCGGCCACCTCGGCGCGCGTGGGCGTGGGCAGCTGGATCATCGACTCGAGCAGCTGGCTGGCCACAATGACGGGCCGGTTGAGCTGGCGTGCGAGCGTGACGATGACCGCCTGCGTGGAGGGCACCTCCTCGAGCGGGATCTGCGCGCCCAGGTCACCGCGCGCGACCATCACGCCGTCGCTCACGCGGATGATCTCGTCCAGCGTGCGGATCGAGCGCACCGCGTCCAGCGACTCGATCTTGGCAATGATGGCAGCGGGGCTGGGGAAGGGGGGACGGGGGCGGAGGGAAGAGGGCAGGAGTTATGGTTGGCAAAACATCAAGTTACGTGGGAGGGTCAAGGGAGCAGACGATGGAGGGGTATGTGCGTGCGGGTAAGTGCGGGGTGAATGGGGGGGTAAGTGGGGGTGTTGATACGCAAGATGTGTGTGTCTGTGTGTGTGTGTGTGTGTGTGTGTGTGTGTGTGTGTGTGTTGTGTTGTGTTGTGTTGTGTTGTGTTGTTGTGTTGTGTTGTGTTGTGTTGTGTTGTGTTGTGTGGGTAGGGAGGCGCGCGCGCATGCGTGTAAAGGAAGGGGCGGCGGGGGGGGGGGGGGGGGGGAGATGGTAGAGGAGAGAGGAGAGGTGTGGAGTGGGAGGAGAAGGAATGCCTACTCTAACAACACAACACTGTTTACCAGGTTCTGGCGTCTCCTGTCAATGCTGAGAGCATGGTAGAGAGGAACGTGATCTGCCAACCAGCACTCACTTGTCCGGGCAGCGTGCCTTCACGTAGCTCTTGAGGTGCTTGATGACGTCGGGCGACTTGACATACGATACGCAGATGAAGTCCACCTTCTTGGCGATCGCAAAGTCAATGTCCAGCCAGTCCTGGTGACCCCAGTGTGTGGTAGGGGGGAGGGGGGGGGGGGGGGGATGATCGAGGGCCACAGCGGGCATTCATACGTCAGGTAGGAGCTAAACCGGAACACAAAACCCCGAGCGCTGGACCCCCACGCTAACGCACAGATGACCAAGTTCACTCCTCCAATTTCTCTTCCTGAAAAGATGCACAGGTTTTGCGTCATTTGGGTTAGGAGTCACGAAGACTCCCAATGCCTGCAAAGGGAGACACCGAGCGCAAACCAGTGCTGCTGTGGCGGCAGAGTGTTCATGTTGACAAACATCCGCTGTGGCAACTTAATACATCCCATACCTATCTAATAACATAACCTATCTATTGCATCACACGTCAATGCCTTTGGCGAGACATCAGAAGCTTGCTGAATAAGACAGCCCCGGACTGCCTCATCCACAAATTTCCTGCCCAACAGGTTCCCCTTCACCCAACATACCCCTTGCCACCCCCTTCCCCAGCAGCCACGAGGTTCAAGGTGCACAGTCGAGGAGATGGTGGACAGGACTGCCTGTCTTATCATGAACATATAATACCTTGGACATTGTGGGTACTTTGTTTACCCTGGAGGAGATGGTGGGTACTTTGTTTACCTTGGAGGAGATGGTGGGTACTTCGTGTACCTTGGCGGAGATGGTGGGTACTTCGTTTACCTTGGAGGAGATGGTGGGCAGGAACGAGTTGCTCCCCCGGATGGTCTTCCCTTCGCGCTTCATCACCAGGTTGGCGCGCGGCAGCAGCAAACCTGGCACGATGCACTTGCAGATGACATCCGGGCCCGCCATCTCGGCCACCTCCAGGCAGACCATGCCGCCATCCACCATGAGCATGTCGCCCACCTGTACGTCTGTGGGGGCAAGAGGAAGAAAAGGGGGGCAAAGAAGCGGGCAGGCAGGGCGGGAGCCAGAAGGATTAGAGGAATCGAAATATTTTAAGGGGAGGGGGGGGGCAGGGGGGCGGGGGGGGGCGGCACCCATGTGCTTGAGGTAAGACCCTCTTAAAACCCTTTGGTGATGTCGTCTGGCACGTTTGTCAGCATGATGCCCACCTACACCGTGCGACTGTCTTCTTGCGCCTGTCACATGTCTAGCGAGGATAGCCGCTGCACTACCGCCTCGTCTGCCATTACAGTAGAGGACAGCTCGGATGAGGATTACATCCCCCTATAGTGACCATACGGTTGGGGCATGATGCAGACGATATTTGTAACTTTGGCGTATTTATTTTTCTAAATGCAACATAGTACTCTGTGGCATGCCCATGCTCATGACACGCAGCCATTTACTTATGCCTAGCATAAAAACCCGGAGCAGAGACTAGCCAAGACGGTAAGGTGCACTGGCGCATGGCCACCCTCAGCCCCGCCCAGCCCACCAGAGCCTAGGCCAACATGGCCCAGTGGCAGCATGCTGGTGGCCCCCCGTCGCCCCACCACCGCACTGCCCGCCCTACCGTTAATAAAGCCGTCGTAGTTGACGCGGATGAAGACCTGCTTGGGGCCGTCGTCGGTCTGCGCCGGAGGCATGCGCACCGAGAAGGTGACCGTGTCGCCCAGCTGTGGGGGGATGGTGGGGCGGACGGGGTGGAATCATGGCAGGGTAGGTCATGGTGGCACCCAGGTTGTGCGTGGGTGGGAGAAGGGTATCAGTTATACGTGCCAAAGGCAGGTGCAAGGATGAGGTGGACCCGAAGGGAATCGCCAGCATCCGATCATGCGGACTCTTGGCATAGAACGGTGGGGCGAGCAGGCAGCATGGGCCAAAATGCAAACTTGAAGAGAGATCCGATCCAGCCACCTGTAACAGGGGTTGCTTTGAGATGCATGATCCAAACTGGGTGCTAGGGCGACCGGGAACACGGAGATGGCGGCTGCCAGCAAGCAAGCACGCTCAAAGGCCCATGGTACCACACGCCCTACCAATGAATTAAAAAGAGGCAACTATTCAGGGTGAAGAACGGCACATAGGCGGGGGACGCTAGCGCAACATGGCCAACAACAGTATACTGTAGTCACATGCCCCACCTGAGAGACACTGCCTTTAGAGATATGAGAATAGAATGCTAGGAGAACAACGGCAATAACCGTAACCCTAATTCTAAACATCATACTGGGCACATGAAATGAAATCAAGGAAAATGACACCCGAGCACAGACATGGCGATGCACGTTATCACTTCTTTGATGACGTTATCAATACTCACAATGCCGATTGACTGGGTCGCCATGCTTTCTTTAGCAAATTATAATGAAGAACGCCAAGCGACCTTCACGGGGTGCATAGATAACTGAAACGGCCACATCAACATCTGTGATATAATAGCAACTGCCACAAACTGCCGACGGGGCTGCTATGTTGTATGGTAGCTTGGTGCAGCCGGCCTGCACATGAATCGGCCGACCCACCATCTATGGCCCGCTAACACACTCTCCAACATAAGGAAGAAACTGAGAAGGCCTTCAGAAACTTACACGTCTTTGCTTTGTCCCAGGCCTCGACTATAACTATGTGATCTACAAACTACTAAGTACCTGAGTCCTGATCGGCTCGGGAAAGTTGCCGATGTGGACCTCGCTACCTTCGGTATCCAGCATGATGGCAACAGCATAGCCCTTCTCCGCATTAAGCCGGTGCACCTTGTCAATGACATCTGCATGCCATTCGTGGGTGTTATGGCACATGTTAAGCCGAACCACGTTCATTCCGTTGGACATCATCTTCTCAAGCACCTCCGTGCTGCAGCTTGACGGCCCGATAGTGCAAATGATCTTCGTTCGCCGGCTACTGCGAGGTCCATTCTCCATCAGCTCCCGTGCAATGGCCGGGTCCAGATTTGGCACGGCGGCTGACAATGCTCCATTCAGTGCCGCCACATCCTGCGCCGCCTCCTTTCCAAGCAGGTCCTCAGCCGTATCAACGTCAAGTCTGCTATCAACTCCCACGGTCTCTTGCGCCATTGGCGTGCAGAGGAGCTTGCGATTCTTTTCCGCTCGCTTGGAGAGCGCATTGCGAAATGCGGGCGCGAAAGTAACAAAATGGGCTGCGCCATGCCTGAGCGTCAATCTCGCCGGCTGTTTCCTAGGCAATACGCCAGCAAGCTGTTTAAAAGAAGGAACGGCGCCAATTGTGGCTTTGCTAGAGCACCCCTCCCGCATAACATCCAGATCGGCGAGGCGTTTGACAGCTAACGCCATGGTTACAAATTTGTTAATTGCGCTGCAGCAAACTGTGTATATCTGAAGCGCAAAATACCATGCCGATGGTTTGACGTAAACTAACGACACGGCGTGCAACGCTTTTCCGTCGCGGCTGAGGCCAGCTGCCGATTACGGTATGTATGACCCGGTGCCGATGTTTTTCGTCCGGGCGAATGACGACGTTTTGCGATGGGCTGGCAAACGCTGAAACGAGGGGGCGCTTGTCCAAGGTCGTCGCTTTTCGCCTTTTGATCTTTTGCTTTCGAGTGCACACTGCACAGGACGTCTGCGCGATCTTTCCCGCCAGGCGCGGCGTAGATACTCGGGGACGCCGTGATTTGAGAGATCCAACTGCCAACAGATGGGCTTGTCCGCACCGGTGGACGCGGCGTGGGACCTGCCTGTTGCCAATCGCTCGCCAGACGTCGATTCTCAATTAGTGCGTAGTAGTTTTAGTAGATTCCTCATCCGGATCCGCCACGATATTTTTACTTTTTGCTGTCCTGTTCAGTTAAGCTCAGTTGGGTCCCACGCCGCACCCTCAAGAGTGTCGGACCACCAGCGCGGGAATAAACTCAACTTAACTCAAGCTACAGTACACTGTATGTACTCAACGCCGCACGCTGGTCGTCCTGTACAGTACAGACGCCCGACAGAGACGGTCCTGTTGTTGTTTTTGTTGTTGTTGTTGCCCACGCCGCAGAGACTGCACCGGCCTACAGTGGTTGTTGTGGTGGTGGTGGCCCACGCCGCACATGGGCAGCAGAGATGAGGGGGTAAATAGGGGCATAGGACCGCGCCAGGGCGCCACCTTTTCCATAGTTTCCCAAAAACCACCAACATTTCTAAAGTGTCATACTTTTATTTCGAACCCAAGATCCGACAGTTCAGACTGGCGGGCCGAATATCTGACGGTCAAATCTGCGAGTGGTACCAGGCAAAAAGGAATCACAGTGATCGCAGGGAATTTGGCTGTGCACTTGTCCCACGCCGTGGACAAGTGTACACCGTCCGCATTGGATTTTCTAACTAAATAATTAGCTTCTGGAAAATGTTCTGGCTGAAAACCATAAAAAAAACAAAAGAAAATTAATTAATTAACTCCGGGGGCTGAGGACTGGACTCAACAAACAAACAAACAAAATTAAATTAATTAACTCCTGTGGGCTCTGGGTATCACTGACCTCCACTGACTATAGCCTGTGGCCGCCGAAAGGGGGGCCGCCGGGCCGGATTGCCGGCCGAATTGGGGACGGCGTGTACGATATCTACCAAACAAACAAAAGAAATTTATTAATTAAATAAGTACCCACGTCCCTTGAACGGCTGCAGGACAAACAAACAAACAAAAGGTTTTAATTAAATAATAAAAACCCGGGACTATAACTGGCTCCCCAACAAACAATCCAGGGTTATTCGTAATGCAAATACGGCAAAAATTGACCCATAATAACAAACTTCCAATGCGGACGGTGTAGCTTGCTGCCCATGTGCGGCGTGGGGAACTAACGGTAACCGGCCTAATGGGAACAGCTGTAAAACGATCTCACGTGATTCGATCGTTGAGATCACTTACTACTGA
Source organism: Mesostigma viride (assembly GCA_009746045.1). Lineage (NCBI taxonomy): Eukaryota > Viridiplantae > Streptophyta > Mesostigmatophyceae > Mesostigmatales > Mesostigmataceae > Mesostigma > Mesostigma viride. The sequence goes on from RPFO01000246.1 coordinate 3,267,906, forward strand.
CTTTCTGCCAGTCCTCAACTTTTCCGCACCTTGGTCCGCATGTTCTGGGCTCGGTCTTGGCGCCGAACAACGCTGACTGGACCATCGGAGAAATTGACAACTCAGAGAGTGCCGTAAGCGGAACCGCCCACACAACTCAGAGAAAGCTACCTTGGTCGCAGGGAGCGCCTTATTAATGCGGGCACCCCAATTTAGGCACAACTAGGCATTTCAGGCTATTTTTGGCATACCTGGGTCACCTTAACTGTTATATGGAAATATACTAAGGCCGGGTCCACACGGGCAAAACTAACAGGGAAAACTGGCCGGGGAAAACCTCTCGGCACGGGTCGGCGCGCGGTTACAGATAGTATCAGAGAGGCCAGGGGGCGAAGTGCCGAAAGTAACCGTCAAAACCTCTGTTTCCCGCCCGGGATTTTCGCATTCCTGCGGGAAAAATTTTGCCTGGCGAGGGAACCAGACTGGACCGGTTACAGGAGGGTATCAGGTACTTGATTCTATTTGTAACCACCGTCGGCGCGGGACAGCCCGCGAAAGTTTCCCAACCCGGCCAGTTTGCCCGTGAGTTTTGCCCGTGTGGACCCGGCCTAACACCCATTTCACCGGAAAAAAAACAACTCAGAGAAAGCAGCGAAGACATTGAGAGTTGAGACCTACGGGCGTCCACGCGGCGTCAGCAGAGCTGAGGCCCTATATGAGCCTTCCTGGCCTTCCGCAATAGCACAATCATGGTGGCACATACGGGTTGTCTGTGCAGTCTCAATTCGGTGGATTATATTACTGGGCCATTTCCGCTGTTTAATTTCTGCCATCTCTTTTTAAGAAAAGGCTGTTGTGTACCACAGCAGTGTTGACGACCCGTCATCTCTGGTTTTCTGGAACATTGCTGGCTGTTAGAGAGTTACTTAGTCCGCTGGTCCAGCCCTCAGAAATTGCACCCGAATAAGCTAGCGATCGCCATAAGGACATGCTCGTTGCGAAAGAGAAGTGAAGGTTTTTTAGTGTTCTTCGGGGTTAGGCCTTTAGTCAGAATATCAGCTAGCCTAGTATAATAGACACAGGGACGATCTCTGGTAATCAGATATCCTGTGATGGCGTCAGCGGCAGAGAAAGAGAAGGAAGGAGATAAATTGATGAGAAAAGCTGAAAAGAAGTAAGTTTGGGTATCTGGACTGGACTGTATTGTTTCTCAGTCAAGAAACTTTACTTACTTCCTGGCATGTTGCACATTCTCGGTATCGGTTGCGGCAATCGCGTACATCCACGACCGCTCATGCATTAGCCGTCAACGTCGCTAGTGGGTGGATAAGACGGATATTAGATACTTGTAATGGTTTCGTGTCATTTGCCGGTGTCATGACGTGGGGCGAGGGCGTTTGCCATCGTCTTCGAACACTCGCTCGTAACTGTCCTGTATCAGGATTAACATATCAATAACACGGTGGAAGCCTGACTGGGAAGGTGCACTTCCCGACTTTGACAAAGCAGGTGAGTGTTTTTTTTCTTTTTGATTTGAAAATGTTTCAAAGATGCGTATGTACCCGACTTGCCTGATATGTGCGTATCAGTGAAGGGAATGCACCCTTGGATAGAAACCGTCACAGCGTAACACCAAATAGCCAACTATCAAACACATGATTTGGCCAACTAGCAAGCCACCATGGTAGGCTGCATCAGGGCCACAGAACCTGGAATGGATGCATCTTTTGGGATCATGGTGGCAAAAAGGGCGCCTTGCACCATATCGCCATCTGTTGTGGCCGAAGAGCGCACTTGCCCCGCATGTACCACAACGGACCTCATGAACCGACACAACACCGCACGTTGCTTTGCCCACAGCACGTGCGATGCCGTCCTTTAGGTCCCATGGCCACGTTTGAGGACAGGTTGCGTTGCCTTCTTCATCACCGCATGTAGCGCACAGAGTGTACAACGCAGAGCGCACTGCAAGAGACTTCCCATGGTCGCAGCGATGCACGACAGAGTCTCCGTGGGATTCAGCCGTGGTGGGGCCTGATAGTGACATGGATGCAGTTGTCAGCTGTCCCCTGCCAGAATACTTTGTGACTCATGAGGCCAATAGCGTCGCGAGGCATGCTGCTAGCTAGCAGTGCGGCGTTAAGCATGCTATTGTCTAGTGCTTCAAGGTCATCACGACGACACCAGGCAGACAGCCGTGGTGGTGGTTTGTGTTGCCTGCTTCCCCTCTTCTGCCATCCATAGTGCCTTGCCCCATGTTGTATCTGTCAGTATCACCATCAACAACATTGCAAAGATGTGTATGCGTGTGTGTCTGTCTGTCTGTCCGTCGTCCCTCCATCCGTCCCTCCGTCCGTCGGTCCGTCGATCCGTTGGTCCGTCGGTCCGTCGGTCCGTCCGTCCGTCCGTCCGTCGGTCCGTCGGTCCGTCGGTCCGTCGGTCCGTCGGTCCGTCGGTCCGTCGGTCCGTCGGTCCGTCGGTCCGTCGGTCCGTCCTGCGTCCGTCCGTCCGTCCGTCCGTCCGTCCGTCCGTCCGTCCGTCCGTCCGTCCGTCCGTCCGTCCGTCCGTCCGTCCGTCCGTCCGTCCGTCCGTCCGTCCGTCCGTCCGTCCGTCCGTCCGTCCGTCCGTCCGTCCGTCCGTCCGTCCGTCCGTCCGTCCGTCCGTCCGTCCGTCCGTCCGTCCGTCCGTCCGTCCGTCCGTCCGTCCGTCCGTCCGTCCGTCCGTCCGTCCGTCCGTCCGTCCGTCCGTCCGTCCGTCCGTCCGTCCGTCCGTCCGTCCGTCCGTCCGTCCGTCCGTCCGTCCGTCCGTCCGTCCGTCCGTCCGTCCGTCCGTCCGTCCGTCCGTCCGTCCGTCCGTCCGTCCGTCCGTCCGTCCGTCCGTCCGTCCGTCCGTCCGTCCGTCCGTCCGTCCGTCCGTCCGTCCGTCCGTCCGTCCGTCCGTCCGTCCGTCCGTCCGTCCGTCCGTCCGTCCGTCCGTCCGTCCGTCCGTCCGTCGGTCGGGCGGGCGGGCGGGCGGGCGGGTGGGCGGGCGGGCGGGCGGGCGGGCGGGCGGGCGGGATAAAGCCGAACGCGAAGGATTCAACTCAACCAAACTAAAATAAAGTACGGCGAAAAAACGAAAGCCGTCAAGCCGACCGTCACTCTAGTAGGCGACCCAGTTTCGATGAGTCGACAGGTGGCAAGTCGTGAAAGTTCTACCAACTATGCACCAGTCAAGCTCGATCGAGTCGCTAACGTCAAAATGTCGCGAGACGACTTTAAGTCCATTAAAGATGCCAGCGCGTGAATGCCAATAGTATCCCACTCCACCAACGCGCTCGTCCTCCGCCCGAGATACGGCGTCTTCGGTCCAACCACGCACGGAATCCTGTACGATCTCCAAAGTCCGTCAACTTGCGCCCAACGGGAAACGGAGCAAAGGACACGTGTTGATGACGAGGGCCACCTGAATAAGACCGGAAAAGTACGAAAAGTTGCGGCGTACGGGCCACAGGATGTCCGGGTGGGTGGGTGGGTGGGTGGGTGGGTGGGTGGGTGGGTGGGTGGGTGGGTGGGTGGGTGGGTGGGTGGGTGGGTGGGTGGGTGGGTGGGTGGGTGGGTGGGTGGGTGGGTGGGTGGGTGGGTGGTGGGTGGGTGGGTGGGTGGGTGGGTGGGTGGGTGGGTGGGTGGGTGGGTGGGTGGGTGGGTGGGTGGGTGGGTGGGTGGGTGGGTGGGTGGGTGGGTGGTGGGTGGGTGGGTGGGTGGGTGGGTGGGAGGGTGCGTCGGTCGGTCGGTCGGTCGGTCGGGCGGGCGGGCGCTGGGTCGCTCGCTCGCTCGGTCGCTCGTTCGCTCGGTCGCTCGGTCGGTCGGTCGGTCAGTCGGTCTGCCGGTGTGTGGTGGCAACTTCCTGGTTGTGCCTCTGTGCACCCGTGTATGTGGGCGGGGTTGGGGTTGGGGTCGGGGCCGGGGGTGGGGGCGGGGCTGTGTCTGTGTGCGTACTGATGTGCACCTGTGTGAGGGTGCGTGTGTGTGTGCATGCCTGTGCGTGTCCCATGTTTGCGTGTGGGTGCAGCCACCATCTTCAAGGTGGGCAAGCACCACGAGAAGGCCAAGAACGCGTTCCAGAAGCTGTCCATGTGCCACGAGAAGTGCGACAGGTGAGTGGGTGGATGCGGCAGGTGAGCGGGAGGGGAGAGATTGGAGGGTGAGGGGCCGACGCGTGGGTGGGAGGATACCAGATGTGGTTGGAGGAGGACAGGTGGGTCGAGGAGGACAGGTGGGTCGAGGAGGACAGGTGGGTCGAGGAGGACAGGTGGGTCGAGGAGGACAGGTGGGTCGAGGAGGACAGGTGGGTCGAGGAGGACAGGTGGGTCGAGGAGGACAGGTGGGTCGAGGAGGAGCGACGTGCTTCGAGGCTGATGGACAGCACTTGATTGAAAGAGACGGGCTGAAAGATGACGGCTTAAAAATGAAACACTGAAAGATGCTGGTAGAAACAAATGGGTTTTAGGGAAGAGAGGGGAGGGTGGATAGACATCAGATGACGTGGGGTAGGGGTGACGGTGGGTAACGGGAAGTGGCTGGTGGTGGCGGAGGTGTGTGTGCGTGTGGGGACGGGGGCGGGGGGGGGCGGGGGCGGGCGGGGCGGGCGGGGGCGGGGGCGGGGGCGGGGGCGGGGGGGGGCGGGGGGGCGGGGCGGGGGCGGGGCGGGGGCGGGGGCGGGGGCGGGGCGGGGGCGGGGGGGGGGGGGGCGGGGGCGGGGCGGGGCGGGGCGGGGCGGGGGCGGGGGCGGGGGCGGGGCGGGGGCGGGGGCGGGCGGGGGGCGGGGCGGGGCGGGGCGGGGGCGGGGGCGGGGGCGGGGGCGGGGCGGGGCGGGCGGGGCGCGCGCGCGCGCGCGCGCGTGTGTGTGTGTGTGTGTGTGTGTGTGTGTGTGTGTGTCTGTGTGTGTGTCTGTATGTGTGTGCGTGCGTGCGTGCATGTGTGTGTGACGGTGGGTAACGGGAAGTGGGGGGGGGGGATGGTGTACCAGGTAGGCAATATGCAGTGCCGCAGCAGCTGCTGGGGCAAAGACGCTCCGACCATGGCGCACACACGCATGGACTGGTCGCATGGTGGCCATACATGCATGCACCAGTAGGCAGCCATGTCTGCGCCAATGCACGATCTGCCCGAGTGCATACAGGGATGGGTCCATTCATCCCATTGTTCCATGCATGGTTGTCGGCATAATACCGCGCGAAGGGTGGGAAATGATGCGCGCTATGGTTGGTTGAAACCTCGCCGTGAGTGATTTTGCTGGCAGGGCATGTGCGTGGTTGGCTGTCTCCTGTAATCCATGGTGGCATCCACGCAGACCCTCATGCCCTTGCATGCATCTGGCCAAGCATGGGTGGTGACCGTAAGCACCGTGGTGGCAGGCAATTGGTGATAGCCGTAGGTAACTAGGCCATTTTGGCATGCAATGGGCTGCCGCTAGATGCACAGTCACTCACCCGAGCATTGTAGTCTGTGTGTGGGCCCTGCTTGCTTTGGACGTGTGCATGCACATGTGCATTCCCGCTCCCGACAATCCGCCTCCATCCCCTCCATTCCTCCCCCCAGCCCCTGGGATGCGGCCAAGCACATGGAAAGTGCGGGCGCGGCGGCGGCGGAGCAGGGCGTGTGGCATGAGGTGGTGGAGTTGTACTCGCGCGCGGCCGAGCTGTTCGTGGAGGCGCTGCGGCCGGAGCGAGCGGCAGAGACCTACTTCAAGGCCGGCAAGTGAGTCCAACGGGGGTGGAACCAATTTCAGGGCGGGGAGGCAAATAACTTGTGTGGAGGAGGGGGGACATGTTTCATTCAGCACATGAGCGAAGGCGGGGACATAATTCAAGGCTGGACATGCGTTATGGATGCGTGCGTCCGGGAAGAGGAAGGGGAGCAGGGGGGTAAGGTGTGGGAGAAAGGGGGTGTGGGGGGGGAAGAGGAAGGGTTGGTGGGGGGGGCGGGAGGGTGACGGGATCGGGCTTGAGCATGAAGGGTTGGGTGGACAGAGTTGTGTGGTGAGGTGTTGGTCGGGGTGAGAATCGGAGCAGTCACGTGCGGGACGAGAGTGTGCTCATACGATGTGGGCAATCATGGGAGTAGCGTTTGAAGGGATGGCTTATGGTATCAGAAGGGTTGCAGAGGATGACGTGTATAATTGGTAGGGCTTGACAGAACAGCATATAATTGGTGTCAAGCGCGTGCATGCCGTCTCACGGAACATGATGGCCCACTAACCTGATCGCGCACCACCTGGCCAGGGTGCTGGAGACTCCTGACCCCGACGCGGCCATCAAGATGTACCTGGACGCGTGCGAGGTGTACGAGACAGAGGACCGCGAGCACAGCGCGGGCGACGCGTTCCGGTCAGCCGCGGGCGTGTGCCTCAAGCAGAAGCGCTACGGCGACGCGGCCGCCATATTACTGCGCTACGGCCTCGCCTGCGACAAGATCAAGGCCGGGAGCAGCCAGTGCAAGGTGAGGGCATTGGGTGGGTGGGCAGGAACAACCAGTGCGCAAAGAGGGCACTGGGGGGCAAGACGAGGCAGCGCGTGGATTGGTGGAAACACAGCAGACAGGGACCAGCCAAGACCGACACAAGGAGGCCTCGGTGGCACTGTCTTGGTGGCACTTTGCCTTGCCCATGCTCGCGATACCGTGTCGGTTGCTGGTAGGTATGTGTTCTTTCTGGTCACTCATGCCTTGGTCTTGCTGTCATCCGTGGCGTTCATGCAGGTCACTCGTCTGGTCATTTTTGTGGTTATGATTCCCTTTCCGTTTCGTTGCCCTAGTGTTGTCCTTTTTGTTCAGTGCCTACGAGAGTCTCACCTGGTCACTCAACCACATGCGTGCGTAAGGTGGGCTGTGAGGAAGAATTTCACTTTATTCAGCTGGTGGAGGTGGACTGCTGGCATGCCACAGTAATCTAACAGCATTAAGCTGGTAGTGCGGAAAATCAACATTTTAATATAATGCCAATGAAATCATTTTTCCAGAGCATGGCACCATGATGTAGCCACACCGCGGCATGCTGCCGTCCTCTTTCCCAAGACGGGATCAGCATGTGCTTGCATGCATGCATCCACGAGCCATGCTGGCATGGTCAGGCCGAACATGTTCACCGTCTGCATGTGGTTCGCCCTGTCGCTTGGCACAGCCACTTCTCCCTTGGCACCCCACTCTCCCGCGGGCCACCACGGCATGTGGACCTGTTCGTGCGCAGCATTGCCGCATGCTCTGCTGTGTGAGGCTCATGTCCAGGTCAAAGGCTACGTGTGCACCTGTTCTAGCATGTTCGGTCGCTTTCTGTGGCTGCTTCCGCGCCGGTCTGTTGCTGCTTCCACACTGTGACCGCCATTCCTCATCCACGCCGCATCGACACCACATCCACAAACACGACCACGCTGCAGGCGTACCTGAGTGCAGTCATCGTGTGGCTGTACGCTGGCGACCTGGCGCAAGCTGAGATGGTCTACCGCGACTGCTTCAGGTGAGGAGATGGATAACCTGCGAATGTTTCAGGTGAGGCGTTGTACCGTGGCTGCTTCAGGCGAGCACGGGTCGCCCATAAAGTAGAGATGTTTGCTGGCAGCAGTCACTCTTTTTCTTCCTCTATCAACCACATGGGCTCGGGAGGTCGTTCGCGTGGTTTCTAGGATTGTTCGCTGGATCAGCATGGGGTGCAGGCCCAGCGTTCCATGGTATGCGTGGGGAATCCGGCGCGGGATGGCAGCAGAACCGGGCTGTGTGAGATGGCTGCAGTTAACAAGTTATCGTGCCTGCCTGGCCTGCCTGCCTGGTTGTTCCTGCATGCCTCTAGCATCACCTTTGTGTTCGAGTGGAACGGGCAGCCGCTGCGTACCATGTCCATGGTGACCTCCAACATTGTAGAAGTAGGGTGGCCCGGCCTGTGTCACTTCTCCCATCGTGGATCGTTGTAGCTGATAAATCGTAGTAGGGTACTACTGTATAGATAGCCCCTGCTCCTCCTTTTGCCCCTGCATTCACCACGGTCCGTTTGTGGCCTTGCCCCTGCGACCTGCACCCACCCCTTGTGTTCATCGTGGCCATTTTCATTCACCATGGCCCCCGCTGTGCGTGTTTGTTGTGTGTGCCAGCGTGGACGTGTTCAACACGAGCGAGGAGGGCCGCGTGGCAACGCAGCTGCTGGACTTGTACCATGCTGGCAAGGCGGACGCCATCCAGAAATTTGTCAAGGAGAACCACACATTCACCTTCCTGGACATGCAGGTGGGTGGGGTGGGTGAGGTGGGGCTTTTTTTGGGGGGGGGGGGGGGGGCAGCAGGGCTGTTGTGTGCTGGGCAGGCTGGGTGCGCCACCCAGCCTTGTTCCTGGACAACAGCCAAGCGGGTGGGGGTCGTCGTAGGTGGGGGGGTTGGGGTGGGCTGGTTTGTGCTAGGCAGGCTGCAACTGCAACTCTGCGGAATGGCCATAGGGTGCTGGAGGTAGTCACCGTTTATTCCTAGAAAATCCGCTGCCAGAAGCATGCGCCTTCCGGAATCTTGTGTGAAGAGCTGGTGTGCCGTTCATGGAAGGTGAATGTTGCACCCCGTGGCAATGTATGCTTGCTCACGTAGTTGGACACACAATTAGCCAGCCAGCCAGCCAGCCAAGCAGTTAAGCCAGGCAACCAGGCCTCACCAGCACGGACACACACACGCACACGGACACGCACACGCACACATACGCACATGGGCATGTATCAGACTCACCTGTGCGTCGTGGGCGTACACACACACCTTCCTCTGCGCTGCACGAGGTGAACCCAGCACACACACACCTTCCTCTGCGCTGCACTAGTGGGCATACACACACACCTTCCTCTGCGCTGCACTAGTGGGCATACACACACACCTTCCTCTGCGCTGCACTAGTGGGCATACACACACACCTTCGTCTGCGCTGCACTAGTGGGCATACACACACACCTTCCTCTGCGCTGCACGAGGTGAACCCAGGGAGCGAGCCTGTCTCGCGATCCTTATCGTCACCAGATTGCTAGGTTCTGCACCGTCTGCCAGTTGCTCATACCGCGCAGCTACCCATGGGCTTTGCATGGCTTGTGCATGTGTGTGGCATTGCAGATTGTACGGCTGGTCAAGCAGCTACCCACCGGTGACGTGGTGGAGATGGCCGCCAAAGCCAAGGCCAAGGGTCTCGGCAATAACGTGCAGGATCTAAATGACACCGCGGGCTTGGATGAGAACGACCTCACCTGAGCTTGTGGACGGGTCAGGATCTTGTGCCAAGGTGTAGGTCGTGGGCAATGGCGTGTCTTGGGTGAGACTACCACAAGGGCGCCTTGTGTCCAGTATTGGGTATCCTGGATGGTTGGAGGCTGTGGAAGCCAACCACGACAATGCAACACTCATCGGGCGCGGTGGGCTGGTCTTCTAGCTGCTTATCGGTGTGTATGTGCTGGTGTGTACCTTGGAGCAAGAGCTTTGCCTTTTTGTACCTTTTCTCATGTGGTACTGAGACAAAACGAGCGCGAGGCCGCGAGCTGTCACGGAAAGTGCAGGCAGGCGTGTGGTAGCTGGCATGAACAGCTTCTGGGACATGTGAGCAACGTTATATATACATGGATCATCGGTCTAGCTTTCTTTTTTCAAAAGTGCAGAGAGGATTACTGGTATCCGCATGGACACTGCTGGCTACATTGGCTCCCAGGCACTCTATTATAGACAATTATTCCATGGCCCGGATCCTCCCGATTTCTGGCCTGCTCTGGTTGTCCCCTTGATAGTGGTGAAAAAAGGCTCGGAGTTGGAGTTGGACTTCGGAGAACTTTGGAATGCTGCATGGCGAAATTAAATCAGAGTCACACCTCCAGCAACATCGGCGATTTGAATGGTAGTGCATTGATTAATTAATTAGACTCGTGCTCCCATTGGGGAGTCACGGAGTCACGGATTTGAATGGTAGTGCATTGGTGGTACTGCACGACGGTATCGGACAGAATTCCTGCTCTGTCAAGCTGATTTTACATGTCACGTTACATGCAGAAAAGGGCTCAGGTACATGACGCGGTGTGTGAAATGGCTCGCAGAATTAAAAGGAACCTAGGTGACTGTTTGGCGCCGCGTCGGTCGTGAAGTTGTTTGCTTGATCCGTGCGTGGGATCTGCATCTACGGCATTCTTTGGTTGTTTCGCCCCGGTTGATCACATAAGTCGAGTATCTTCTTTCGACACCTAGGTGAAAATCTAGAAGTCGGACCCTCAGGCCGACCAAATTGAACTTGAAATTGAAATATTGAAGTTGAAATTGAAATTGAAATTGAAATTGAAATTGAAATTGAAATTGAAATTGAAATTGAAATTGAAATTGAAATTGAAATTGAAATTGAAATTGAAATTGAAATTGAAATTGAAATTGAAATTGAAATTGAAATTGAAATTGAAATTGAAATTGAAATTGAAATTGAAATTGAAATTGAAATTGAAATTGAAATTGAAATTGAAATTGAAATTGGGTCCCGTTCTATAGCCGGTGAAAAAATGGGCTTAGTCAGGTGTTGTTAAACTGTTCTTTCGATAATTTAATGATTCTGTGTCGGGTCGACCCAGGATCCATATGGCATGAAGGGTTGATCAATGAGGAGGTCACACTATCAATTGGCTGTGTACCATGCGGCCGCATGATGCATGATGAAGTGAGACAACTATTCCTGGACGCGTACGCATGGCGATCCATCGTTGTGGAAGGACTGGGTAATAATTGTCCGATCGAGAGGAAAGACGCGAAGACCGCGGGCCGGAGCGCCACGTGGCTATCTGTAGGAAGACCTGCATGGAGATATGTCCAGACACATGGTAACAATCCAAAAAGGTTTATATGCATTATGTGTATAAGTGATCAACAGGTCCCAGCATGGCCTTGCCATCTATAGGTTGCCACGAGCCACGAGCCACGAGGTAGCCATGGCTGACGGCGGAGCTCATAACTTTCACGTTTGAGCACCGAATTTAGTCGTGAATATCACAATCGCTTCGTCTTTCTAAGACGCACATGCTGATATAATTTTCCGACGCTATTACGCAATATACGATGAGCAAACGCCCATCGACGCAACGCAGCCTGACGGCTGGGCTCGGCAATGAAAATACGTCTGCAGCTCCGGCTGCAGCTTCGCCATCAGGGCCGGATCGAAGGCAGTGGTGACCCTTAGTAGTCGCGCACTGGTGGTCGCCCAGAACCCTCCCAGGCTCTCCTCGCCCTCTGCAACGCCTGACCCAAAGCGCAGTCGCCCAGGCGAACCTGGCTGGTCTGAGCGTGATTTTGACGTTGATAGGCTCTTTACCACCTTCGACGCCAACAGGCCTGCCTTTTTCGACATGCCACCCATCAAGATACTGGAGCTCGTGTTTTACGGGTCACACGCCTCACTGCTGGCCCTGTGCCAGCAACTCCATTTCAACACCCAGTTTTTCCGCAACGGAGCTGACGGCCGGTATTCCCACAGCGTATCAGACTCGTCGACCAACCTGGCCGGCTGGTCTCGCCCCCACCTTCAGCTCGCAGCTCTCTTTACCCTCACTAAGCACTCGGCCGAGGACCTTCTGCACCCCGCCCCCATTACCGAATCCACCTTCGTCCACCACCTCCACGCCGCCCTCTCACAGCACGTGACGCCCATTGCTGCAGATGTGGCAGCCGTGGGTCGCACGCTGCATGGCTGCTGCATGAGCTCCCCACCATGGCCCCACCGCCACCGCCGCCCTCCTCGCCTCCTTCCCCCCCCCCCCTCCGCCTCCATCGACTCCATCACCGCCCAGCTCCGCGACATCGGCCAGCGTCTTAAGGACAACGCCATCGATCGCTATCGAGGTTCTGCAGAACACCGCAGGCCTCACCGCCCAGCCAGGCGGTGAAGGACATTGCCGCCAAGCCAGCCCCGGCTGGCCTGGCCGGCGATGCTCCTCCCATCACCACCTGGGCGGACATGCTTAAGCAACACACCACCTCCACCACCTCCGCCGTCGCAACCCAGCTCCAACGGCCGGCAGACGCTTGACCTCCGCGAGGAGGCCGAGCTCGCCAAGCGCAGCCTCAACGTCATTGTCAAGACCTTCGACATGGAGGAAGGTGAGAATTCTGAGAAGCTTACGCGTGCGTTTGAGAGAGAAGTCCTTGGTCGCATGGGTCTTAATGGTGAGATCGACCTGGTCGCCCACCGCCTTCCCCGCGCGCGGGGTAAGGCAGGGGCGCCCCCGCTCCTTCTCACCTTTAAGAACCCGGCGGACAAGATTTCTTTTCTCCGACGCCGCAAGTGGCTCGAGAAGACTCTCTTCGCCCTTGACGACGACTTGACCCTGGCGCAGCAACAACGGCGACGGGAGCTATGGCCGACCTACCTCCAGCTCCGGCAGAGCAAGGCGGGGCAGCCGGTGTACTGGAAGGGGGCGGCCATCCGGCTGCGTCGGCCACAAGCCCTGCTGGCATGCGACCCCCGCGACTCCAGACGCCCCAGCTTAGGGGAATATACAGCAGTAGTAGAGTGTAGAATAGATAGACCGTGGCCATGTACATGTACGCCTCCTACAGGCACTATACCAGCTGAGCCACGAGCATTATCGTTAACCATGTATGTACATGTGTACGCGAAATTCCAGCCACGCGAAATTCCGGCCACGAGGTAGCCATGGCTGTCGGAGCTCATAACTTTCACATTTGAGCACCGAACTTAGCCGTGAATATCACAATCGCTTTGTCTTTCTAAGACGCACATGCTGATATAATTTTCTGACGCTATTACGCAATATATGGCGAACAAACGCGCCTCGACGCAACGCAGCCTGGCGGCTGCGCTTGGCAATGAAAATACGTCTGCAGCTCCGACTGCAGCTTCGCCATCAGGTCCGGCAGGCGGCGATGACACTAGTTGCATGTGCACTGGTGGTCGTCCAGCAACCTCCCGGGCTTAACGCCTCGCCATCTGCATCGCCTGACCCAAAGCGCACCCGCTCAGCCGCCCAAACAGGAGGGTCTTCACGCCCCTCCGAACCAAGCTTTCGGCCCCGGCCTTTCAAGGTCGAAGATTACGACTGGGCCAACCCGTCTCCGACCGATGCTATGCGCTGCATCTTCTTCGGGGATTACGCTTCGCTTGACGACCTGTGCCACCATCTCCACACCAACCGTCGCCTCCTCCTCCCGGACGGCCGCCGATGGCTCCCCTTCCCGCTGCCCGGAAACATCCCCCGCCCCGAACTCCAGCACGCCATCCTCAACTCCCTTCTCCAGCGCTCCGACGGCGAGATCTGGGCTCCATCCATCACCGCCCCCACACTTCGTTCCATCCTCGCGGAAGCCTTTCAGCAGCACGTGACCCCCCTTGCTGCCGACGTAGCAGCAATCGGTGGCACGCTGGCTACTGAACTTCCTCACATTTCCACCGCCGCCGCCTCCACCTCCACTGCCATTTCCGCCTCCACTGCCGACATCAAAGCCCAGCTCCTCGACCTCGACCAACGCCTTCAAGCCACCGCCACCGCCCTTGAGTGCTTGCATGACACCGCCAGCCTCACCGCCCAAGCGGTGAAGGACATCGCAGCCCAGCCGGCGCCTGCTGGCCCGGGCGGCGATGCCCCCTCCACCTGGGCGGACTTGCTTAAGCAGCACACCACCTCCACCACCTCCACCATCACGGCACAACTCAAGCAACAAGCCCTCGACCTTAGCGAGGCGGCCGAGCTCGACAAGCGCAGCCACAATGTCATCGTCAAGCACTTCCACCAGGCGGCAGGTGAGACCTCCACGAGCCTCCTTGAGCCATTCTTGCCCCCATGCAACTCACTGGTGAGCTGGACATGTCGGCTGTCCGCCTTCCCTGCGCGCGGGGTAAGGCTGGCCCGGCACCTGTGCTCCTCACCTTTAAGTACATGGCGGACAAGCTGGCGTTCCTTGAATGCCGCAAGAAGCTCTCGGAGACTCGCTTCACGCTGGACGACGACTTGACCTTGGCCCAGCAACACTGCGGCGACGCGAGCTATGGCCGACCTACCTTCAGCTCCGGCAGCGTGCAGGGGGGAAGCCGGTATACTGGAGGGGGGCGGTCATCCACGTTGACCACAAGCCCTGGCAGGCCCCTCCTGCCACCCCAGACTAGGGAATATACCAGTAGTGTAGATTAGATAGGCTTAGCCTTTGCAAGTGGCCCACGCGCATGTGCGCCCATAATGGCCCCCATGGATGATGCTTTCAGTATTTAGCCGCGCCCAGCCTACAATGGGACCTCCCATGGATGATGCATTAAGAATTTAGCCATGCGATGCCTACGCAGGAATTAAGTTACTCTCTGCTGAGATGCCATGTGTACACCAGCTATAGCCTAGCCACATACCCTCCACCCCATATGTCATGCAGGCCTTCTAGGCCCTCTCCTCAAGCCCCCCCTGGGTGCCTGTGCTTGTTAAGGAGGCATGAACCATCATGGCGGTGCAGGTGCACCTTGTGCACCCAGAGCAGGTGATAGTCGTACATGTATCCTCCACCTGCAGTTTGTAGCCCTGATTGTATTATACAAACCCATGCATAGATGCCCCTTTCTCAGGGCTATGTGTTACATATGCTCCCAACGGAGCTATGATTTTAATTAATTAATTAATGAATTAATGTACATGTGTGCCTATGATGTGCCACACTCCAGATGATGCCTAGTTTTATTTAGTTATGCTGTGCCCATGCAGAAAGCTGCTCTCTGCTGAGATGCCACGCTCTAGTTTTTGTATAGCCATGATGATCTTCCCCCCCACAGGCATATGCTTACCCCTTACCCGGGCATAGCGTGATAGACCATGAGGGTGCAGGTGCCTTGGTGCACCTAGAGCAGGGGTAGCTTACATTCCCACCCTTGCATGAAGTAGCCTAGAATGTATTAAAAGCCATATGCCCCTTCTCAGGGCTATGTGCTACATCTACTCCCAACGGAGTGATGTTGATAATTAATTAATTAATTACCCGGGCATAGCGTGATAGACCATGAGGGTGCAGGTGCCCTGGTGCACCTAGAGCAGGGGTAGCTTACATTCCCACCCTTGCATGAAGTAGCCTATAATGTATTAAAAGCCATATGCCCCTTCTCAGGGATATGTGCTACATTTACTCCCAACGGAGTTATGTTGATAATTAATTAATCTATAGGTTGTCAATCTAGTAGCTCTCACTATTACAGTTTTTTGAAATCGTATTCGACATGCAAGCAGCTAGTCTAATGTTGGTGCATTACATGTGCGGATCGAAGACGATTTTTATGCAGCCACTGGCTTTGGCATCAAACATTCGGTAGGCCTCAGGGCCTGCACTAAGCGGAAGGCGATGCGTAATGATTTTTGCAATGGGAAGTTGTGCCTTCATGACCCGTTTCATGGCCAGGGGCATCAGGGAGCGTGCAGGGCATCTCCCAGAGCGATATGTGATGTTCTTGTTGTAGCCATCCACGGGTGTGAAGCCCCATTCAGGTGACGTATGGCAGCCCACGGATGATATTGTACCCCCTGGCTGAACCAGGTTGTATGCAAGGCGTGTAGCAGCTGGTGAACCCACAACTTCGAGCACAGCAGCGGAGCCGAAACCACCTGTGGCAGCTCGTACCACCTGCATGACGGCACAATCGAATCCACAAAAAGCCATGCAACGCTTAAATAACCACGTTCTAAACTGAACAGCAGATAAATACATACCATAGTCAAGGTCTCCCAGCCCCTGCAACCAGTCGCATGTTCCTTGCTGTTGCGCTAGCTAGCTCAGCGCGTTCTGTGCTTCTTGCGCGCTATCCACACAGCTAGCCCTCATTCACGTGCCCAATCCACCCACAGTGTCCTTAATCCACCCATAGCAGCCTTGCAGCCTGTACTACCTTGGAAACTCAAAGCCAGGCCAACAGCTTCTTCGGTGGGATCACCTTAGACTCTCGTAAGCCCAGCATGGCTACCTTGTACACCCGTCAAAAAGTTTCTTGGCTAGCAGCCAAGGGACTACATGCGTAGTGGTGAGCTTCTCCTGGAGTGGCTGTCCATTTAATGTGCCCAAGTACGGGATGAGACAAGCGGAGCCGGAGTACAGATCCACGGAAGCGTGACCCTTACATCCAGATGCCATAAACGGGGTAGGTGGGCAGTACACTGTACCACTGAGCGAAAAGGATTTGAGTCAAAATGTTTGGAGGCCCCCAGACCAGCCGTCATGTTTCAACCACGAGTACCCCTCCTGTTGGACAGAGGATTTGACAGCTGATTCTGCACGCAAACATTTTGTCTTGATTAAGTACTTCACCGTGCAATACAGATAGTTGTTAACATAGCGACAAACCGCCAGCACGACATACCGCGACCGGGTCCTCGCTCAAGTTGACCGCGACTGCGCCAAACTCCTCCGCCAGCTGCAGCCGTTCAGGGACTTGGTCAACGGCGAATATGGGACACGCTCCCAGGGAGCGCGCGGCGACGATGGCCATGAGGCCCACAGGGCCACATCCGACCACCGCACATGAGGTAGGGCCCTGCGCATCCGTGCTTAAACTGGCTTCCGGAGAGTTGCTGGAGTCTGGCGCGGTGGATTTTGCGGCGGGGGCTAAGTTGGCGGACTGTGCGCAGAAAAAGCCTGTGATGGCGGGGGCATGTGGGGCCATGGTTGTGATGTGGGTGCCCAGGTTCAGCCCAAGTTGAGACTAACAGCATGAGGCAGATGCCAGCTTCCTGACAAATGCCGATGGTTCCATGACGAGAGCCTACCTTAAGCGTAAGTTACGTGAACGCACAACCTAAGTCAAATGCCATGGTCGGCGCAAAGTATGCCAACAGTTGGCACACCCCCATCATCGGCAGAGCAGCAACCAAATTGCACGCTATGTACTGTTCAAAGGCACCAGATGTCGAGGAGGGAAGAAGGTTTCGCAAGAGCGCTCCCCTACACCATCCTGCCCTAAAAGAGGCCGTCATAACAAGCACCAGAAGCCAAGCCTGGCCCCCTTGCTAAGCCCCAGCCATGACTTATGAATGCCAACCTCAGGGGGCCAGACACAGCCAAGAGCATAACCATTCCAGGGTGACCTGCTTGCAGGAACAAAGCGCACAGGCCCACATCAGCTGTGAAAGGATTTGAGCATTTTTTCTACTAGTACAAGAGTGACATGTGCTTGTCTCTTGACAGTGGTCATGGTACATCGTAATGCGGATGTGCAGTAATTCTGTCCTGGTTACATGCACATCATGCAAGGGCGCGTCTGCAAGCCAGGCCGCTCTTCTCCCTGCCACTCACCGGTGGAGAAGATGTCCCCACACAGGAGCGCTTCCTCATCTGATAGACCTGGCCACAGGGTGGGAAAGGGTAGAAGTGGGCGAAAGCCATCAAATAACCCCACAGCGGATGTCAGAACAAGACACACGAGTGCGCGCCCACACAGTCAAAAGCCTTCTAAAAAAGTATCAACAACTTTGCGGCAGTTGCTGCTTATAACTTTCTTCCAAGGGGCCATCCGCAGGTAGACCATACATGAGGCTGCTGCTGTTGGGTGGGGCAGTTTGTCAGTGGTGAGGCTGGTATCCCCCAGGATCCTACCTCGGAACCTAGAACCCCCAGAAGTGCTGTCGTTGGTACGGTGTGTCACCATGCACACTAACACACAGGTTTGCAAAACCAACTTCACATGTCATTCATGGATTTTACGGGTTTACGACGGAACGCCATTGATTACCTTGTCTACCAATTTACTGCATTGGTGTTACTTAAAAGGTTTAGTCGACAACAGTTTCCTAGCGCGCCCCTCCACTGCCGTCGTGTTGGCAGCAGCTGCACGGTGCGCTGTGTTACCTGCCTCTCGCAAACTACTATAGGTACCCCTGCGAGGGATCTGGCCCTGGGAGTGATCTGGCCATTTGTCTAGAAAAAAAATGTAGCGAGACTGCAGGTAAAATGCTGGCAATATATGGATAAGCAGGAGCAGCAAGGATAATCATTCTGCAAACCATGACCCCACTGACAGCCGTACCATCGGGTATTCTCATGAGTGTGGCGTCTGCCAGCGGCACGCGCACCATCTCAGCCTGGCCGCCATGCAGGCCCGCCCCGTTCTCCCGCCACCCAAACAGCTGGGAGTGGACGCAGCGCGCGCTCAAGTGCTTGCGGCAGAAGAAGCACGCGCCGCAGCTGCGGCCGCAAATGGGAGAGAGAGAGACAGAGAGAGAGCAGGGCAAGGGGACACAGGCATGGGAATCGAGCTGCTTGATAAGGCGGTGAACGTATCAAGGGGATGACTTGAACAGTTCTCAGTGCGCAGCTGCTGCACCTGCCAGCGTGCCAGCATGTGCTTGGTCTGCCTGCACCTGTATATCGTGATTGGCATGCTTATCTATAGCTTATAAGCTGCTGACATGGGCAGGGTTGAGGAGTGAAGTCATGCACAATGTTCGACGAATGGCTGAAAATAAGCCCCCGCCATATGGCAAAGTGCCCACTGCAGCGACAGGTAAGACACAGCTTAAAAACAGGCGTGGCCGAGTGATCCAAGTAGGCAAACTCTAGTAGGCAAACTCTACGCGTGAGGCAGTGTGTAGGTAAAAATGCCAAGGCACGCTGGCAGAAGGCCGCGCCGGCAATAATGGAAGGGCGACACTGGCAAGTTGTTGCGACAAGTGTGCGCGTTGTTGTGGACCAACATAGATGAGGTTATTGTGGACCAACTTGTTAAGTGGACCAAAAGAATGCGCGCTACCTTTCGAAAGTCGCACTCCACTGCTTTGCGAACAAACAAGCAAAATAATAATGATGGGGTCAGGAACTACGGTTGAATTCAAAAGCAATGAGACTGTCAGCTAGTGATGGCATCCCTCATTGTACCTGACGGTGAATGGGCAGCATACTCGGTCGCCTACTTTGAATTCGACGACGTCGGCCCCGGCCTCAATCACGGACCCCACAAATTCGTGCCCGGGCACCGTGCCGACATCAATTCCCACCTCCCTTCCTTTGTAGGGATGCATATCTGAACCACACAGCCCACACAGGCTAATGGCGACGATGACATCTTTGCTATCCTGTAGAGTCGGCCTCGGAAACTCCTCGGTATACCTGATCTTTTCCACCCCGTCGAATACTAGGGCTTTCATTTTCGGGATTTGGTGTTAAATTCCAGACACCACTCGTCGGAAGCAGAGAAGTGTCCAAATGCGGGTTCCTTATTACGCCAGGTGCAATTATCACTATCAGGAAGTTTTAAGATTGTAAGCAGCTCTTTCTCGTGAAAATGCCTTTGCTATCCTACGAAGCCTATGCCGGCATAGCCGGTGATGCATGGCGTGTTTCACTCCACTTGCACTTTGCTCCTCTGTCTCCAGGCTCCAGGCCACTGCCGGGCAGACCAGCTCGCGTCATCTCCAATCTAATAACTGCTGCATTCTCGATCCTCTTGCTCCACGGTGGGCCCAATGGTGTTTGCTCGTAACGCCCCCATCAAAGAAAGGGCATTACCTGCGTTATCGTCTGTACACACAGCTAGACAGTTACTGCGTAGAGAAGAGCCTTGTGCCACATGCCTTAGGCCACTGACTGCAGACCGATTGTAGTATATACGTTTAGTTATTATCTTGAATGCGTCAACATCATCCGCCTAGGTATGCCATGTACTAGTCTCTCCTCCCCCACTGTCCCGAATCTTGTTTTATCATCATTGCCTGCTTCTGTGACGAGTCCGCACGTCGATTGATAATGCTGGATTATTTGATGATCCAACAGCCTCACTCTCACATGCATCGCTAGCTCCAGCGAGGGGCCAGTCACGTTTCATCTACAGTCTGTCGCGACTGGCCACTCGCCAGGCCAGCATTATATTGATATATTGAGGCCGGCCAGACCAGGGGTCCAGGGCCGATAAATAGTATATGAACTGCCAGGTGGCGGGCTGGCGGCAGTCCGAGTAAACGTCGTCGAGCTCCAGTGGTACGGAAAAGCTACGGTAGCTACACTAGGGGTCCACGCCTCGACTCAACTTAACTCAACTCACCCAACATTGAGATTCCGTATGTTTCGATTAAATCTAAGGATCTTACCACTTCCAGGCCACTTTCTAAGAAATATGACCTCTATAAGAAACAATGGAGTAAGTACTTATTAGGAGTTGGGACGGTAGCCGTCGGTAGGTCGAGTTCACCATTATCTTGAAATCGGGTGTAGGGGTACCCCGTACCGCAAACAATTTCCTCGTCCCGCAGCTCTCCCGCTGACGATTTATTTGACCGTTGCGCTTGTTTTCCGAAGGCGACATCAATAAGAGCTTCCACACGCCCATGCGAGCGAGCAGTCGAGAGAGCACCCACCATATCCAAACGCATTGTAATACGTGTGGCACCTTGAATTAGTTACATCTGGAATCGCGCCCATTAATCTGCATCTGTCGCTGGATGTTTGCATCATGATTATGGAGGAAATCGAGAATCTCATAAGCAAGATACAGGTGTGTATTCGGATGTATGGTTGACCAGTTTCCACGCTGCCCGGCGTTGCTTTAGTGCATTTAGCATACATTCACCCAGTCAACTTCCAACATGTGTCCATCAAACTTGATATAACATGTGGCTAGGCTGTGTTGTAAAATACTCTTCGCTTCTTTTTTTCTCCACCAGCGATGGATAACCTGTAAATTGTGCGGGCCCGTACGAAAGGCTGTTTACCCGTCATTCGCAACTATGCGATCTCGTTCCTTCGCAGGGGGAGTGGGATGTCATCGGAGAGGATGACGACGTGCGGTCCAACCAGCTACAAGGCCTGCAGGAGGCATGCATGGCGCTGTATGCCGGAAAATTGGAGCAACTCGCTCGACAGCGTGATGCTATGGCATCCGAAGTAATGCGTGCTTTCGAGGAATGCAAGGCGATCTGCCTTTCCTTTGGAGAAAATTGTGAATCGGTAAGGGAAAATCATGAATATCTACGGTCGCATACAGCGGGGCCTAGCCTGGCTTGCGTATAGCGTTTCCCGATGCGTCTGCAACTGCGCACGGATGCATGTCCCCGCGGAGGCGTCCACGGTATAGTTTTTATCCGCTGAAGCCCACTCATCACAATTTCCCGTTACCATAGCACACAGCTCCGGAAGTGCCATGAGAGCTTTGAGCAAATCACTACCGTCCATCCTACGCTAGCCCCGCAGTTTTTCTCGTAGAGTGCCAGGCGTCTTGCTACCAGCCCTATCACCCTCCGGAGTTGTTGTGCTGGCTGATGACCTTACGCGAACCGGCCTCCGATTTTTCACAGGCTACTGCAGCGCGACTTGTGAGGATAGCTATGCCGTTTGCTATTGTATTTTCGGAATGCAGACCCCATGCTTCACATTATCACCTCCCCTTAACCCTCAGGAAACCTTGCCATGTTGCCTTCTGTACTTTATACCAAGTTGTGTTAATCCGTGGATCCTTGCTGCCCGCCCTATTACCGGACCCCAGTCCGTCGCCAGCGCCAGCGTTAGCATGCCCCTAAAGCAGCGCATCGGCATCGTCCAGCCCAAGCTGGATGACCTGCGCCGACGCAAGGCTGAGCGGATGGCCCAGCTGGAGCGGCTGCATGCCTCCATCAGCCAGGTGGAGAGGGAGCTAGCCGGCACGCAGCAGCAGCACGCTGATGCTGCCGCCGGTACCGGGGGCAGCAGGCCGATGGCCCTTGAAGGGGATGACCTGACGGATCATCACGTGAAGAAGTTGGAGGCGGAGCTGTCGTCACTGCAACAAGAGAAGGTGTGGCGTGGGTCTGGTCATTATAACTATAATTTGAGAATGTGTGTTGACGGTCCTGTCACTACATGAGACCTGGTGGATTAAGACAGAGTGAATTTAGGCATTTGAAAAGGTGTCTGCGTTGCGACGCTCTCGTTGGACTTGCGTGTGGTGTGCCTATGCATGCTTCGCCCTTGCTCCCTTCAAGCCAAGGAAGAGTCCATACTAATGGGTATCTGATGACACGGCGGGTGGCGCCGGGGAAGTCGTTGATTCAATGTGTCCCAGGTGGCCCTTCAACGCTCACAAATGATAGAGTGCGTGCATGGCCCCCTGCATGCGGCGTGCAGAGCAAGCGGCATCAGCGGCTGCGGCTCCACCTCAAGGAAGTGCGCCAGCTGTGCACCACGCTCGGGGCCAACTATGCAGAGGCCGTGGCACCGGTTCACCCCTCGCTGGTGGGGGATGCTACTGTGCCGGCGACCAGCAGGTGCGCGCGCTTGGGTGGGCTGGGGTGGGTGGGAAGGCCATGACAGAGTTGGTATCCCTGAACGGAAGGGGCCGGTTAACGATCTGGGGATAGGCGCCGTGTAGTTGCGATGGAGTATTGGTTGGAGATATGGGGAGATAATTACGGGGGTCCCTACACTATCACCCTCTTCCTTATAGTGCAGGCATATCGCTTCCTTCGGGTGTAGCTTGAGCTCTGTGTGCAAGTATGCATGTGTGTGTGTGGGGGGGGGGGGGGGGGGGGCGCGTGCGCGCATCGTGGCAACTGCGTGGTGCCCTTGCCCCCGTCCTCCAGCTTTGGTGCGCATGCGGACCCCAACCCTCCTTGTCCCACCCAACGGCTGTCATCATACCAGGCAGATTGCTTTTTGGTGCAGTACCGGGAAAGGACATCGCGACATTCTGCAACGCCCCCCTCCTTCCCGCCAAAGTCACCTCACGGTGGTCGCTTTATGGCCCTGCCGTTTGCCTTGCCATCCACCCACCCACCTAACACTGACAACAGCAGCGGCAGCACCCAGCTCAGCGGCGTTGAGGGGGGCGCGGTGGCGGATGGCAGAGTGTCCTCATCAGACGCAAGCAATGACATGAGCACTAGCAGGTATGCCCAGCCAGCGGCCCTATGGCTGTGCGAAACCACAGATCCTTGGATTCCACGTGTACAGCCTGCCAGCTCGTTGGCACATTGTTTCATAGTTTCTGTCTGGCGGTCCATGATGCACCTGTAGATTATCCTATGAGCGCTGTAAGAGGTATCTCACCTTTGTTTTGCAGCGCCTGTTTTGTTTTCTTCCTTTTTTCCCTGGGATCCCGCTCCGCCCGCCCTTCCCTGCCCCCTCCGCCTCCCACCACACCACCTCAAACGCATCGCTACCACCCCTTCCCCAACGGGTCATGCCAGCAGGCCGTCATCCTTATCCTCGTTTTCTTCCTCCTCGCCATCATCTCTGGAGGAGGGCGGCACCACCCTGGATGTGAGCGGTGCCACGCTGGCTGGCGTGGACGAGCTGGTGCGCGCGCTGCGGTTGGAGCGCGCAGAGCGCATGTCGCGGGTGGCGGCCAAGCTGGACACGATGGAGGCATTGTGGGCGCTGCTCTCGGTGAGGGCGGGAGGGAATGGAGGTGCTCTGGGTACTGCTCTCGGTGTCGGTGGGGTGGGGGTGGGGGTGGGGTGGGGTGGGGTGGGGGTGGGGGTGGGGGTGGGTGGGGTGGGGGTGGGGTGGGGTGGGGTGGGGGTGGGGTGGGGTGGGGGTGGGGGTGGGGGTGGGGGTGAGGGTGGGGGTGGGGGTGGGGGTGGGGGTGGGGGTGGGGGTGGGGTGAAGAGGAGAACACCGCATCGTGAGGTTTTGAGCCATGTGACACTCCTTGCCGTGCGCCATCCCGCGTTGCATTGCATTCGCTCCTTTTTCTTGCTGGCAACCACCAACGCGCCCAGCCGGTCGTCATGCTCATGCTCCCCATGTCCACCCACCCTTGCAATGCTCCCCATGAACCTTCACTCGACAGACGCCCGAGGGCGAGCGGCGTGCCTTTGACCACCTGCGTACAATAGCACAATATGCAAAGGAGGCTCTCGCGGAGGAAGGGGCCACGGCTACAGAAGCTGCCAGCGACGCTTCCTCTGGAGCCGTTAGCGCGTCCGTGTCGTCCGCGCTGTGCCGCAAGGACCAGCGCCCCGCTGTGCTCAAGCCGGGCAGCCTGAGCGATGACATCATGGCCAAGGTGAGTGGGGGCATGCGATGATGTCATGGCCCAAGGTGGGTGGTGGGCGAGATAGCGCAAAAGTGGCAGGGGCTGGGCCACCAAGTTGGTTGAGGTCGTGCCATCATGGATGTGTGTGCTTGTGTGGGGTGAAGATGGTTGCGTTGCTTCCTGTCGCATGCCCGGTTGTGCGTGCCCCCTTAAATGGGCTGGCGAGGAGCTATCTTCCCGTTTTCTGGCACCCGCTTGCCTCCAAAGCATATACCAGGGCTGTGGGTGGTGAGCAATGCAGCACCATATTTGCTTCATGTGTCTAGGCACGTTTGCCACTCAGCATCTGCTCCTTGGCATCCATTTGTGCTACGTAGCGCAACGGCCGAGACATATCGACGCCGCACGGGTTGCATCATGTCGCCCCCACTCCAAGGTAGTGATTTCCAAGAGTATGGGTATTTGCATGCCACAACGAATGGCTGCCCCCGCTTGTGTATGCCTAGATGCTGCCAACATCAGTTGGTGTGCGGATGCCTTGTCTTGCATTTGATGCGTTCACAAAGCCCCTTCACTCCACAAGGACGCATGGCTCGCGCTGATGACACGCCCATCCCTCCGCGCTTGCCCATGTGCCCCCACTCCCCTCCGCCCCCAGATGGATGCTGAGGTATCCCGCCTGCAGGCCCTCAAGCAGGAGCGCATGCGTGAGCTGGTGGCGGCGCGGCAGCGGGAACTCGACGTGCTGTGTGAGGCAACGTGCCTGCCGCACACGGTAAGGGGAGGAAGAGCCATGGGCATGCGAGCGTGGGGGGCATGGGGAAGTTGGCAGGCCAGGTGGTACATGGCAGCAAGGTTGCGACCGTGGGGGAGAGAGAGGGGGCACATTGCTGTAGGCGTCAGGGTATGACATTGTTTAGTCGCATTGCCAGCATGTATTTACAGTGAGGCAGTGCTAAGCTTCTGTGGTTCAGGCCTTCGGTGGTGCAGCAGTTCATCTCGGGATTGCAAATGCACCTGCAGGCGGATACTGAAGAACCCAACCTTCAGGGTCCCATTGCCTTCTGATTCCGCGTTGCGCATAAGCATGGAGTACACGTTGTTTCCCATACTCTGTCGCTGCCGTGCTTTGACTGTCAGAACAACTACGTTGCTGGAACTTCTTTCTCTGACGAACGCTGCACTGTCTGTTTCTCTCCCCCCCCATGCATTACTTCATCCGTCACGAACAGCTGCGTTTGTGGGAGTCGGTGCAAGGGGAGGGCGCGGGGCGTCTGCTAGCAGAGGACGCGCTGGCCCAGCTGGACGCCGAGATCGCACGTGTGACGGAGGACAGCCGCGGGCGCGCGCCCGTGCTGGCGCTGATCGACAAGTACCAGCACGCCGTGGCCGAGGAGAAGTGGCTGGAGGAGTATGAACAGGTCCGGGATGCCCCTCGTCTGCCGCACATGCGGTGCATCGTGCCAAGTTACCAGCCAGCTAAGCGTTTTATGGCTTTTTCTGTGCATTTCAGTAGGGCGCGACAACTGGTGAGCCACCAAGGCAACAAAAAGAGTTTGTACACAGAGGCAGGTAATGCAACGCCAAAAGAGTTGCGCGGCATAAGGTGATGGGTGCCTCAAATGGCGGTGGAGGAGACTAGCTGCTCCCTTCTTTCCGACACAAAGCGTACAAGCTGCGAGCAGTGTGCACGACTGCCCCACTTGCACTGGGCGGGCTACTCGCTGGCAAGTAGCTGCTAGCGAACATTCTGGTTAGTCAATTGACCTATTCACCGCGCTGTTAAGGCCTCACTCGTAACAGGGACCTTGTGATGGGGATGGATCTTGTGATGGGGATGGACCTGGTCCTGGACACTTGAGCCCAAGGTGACACGGTCAGGGAGCCGATAGAGCTGGTCTGCACTGGTGTGAGACAACCAGCCAAAACGCCTGTAGAAGACGGTCACAAGTTGTACCGGGGGCAAGTTGTGCTCGTCCTTTCTGGGCGTGCTGACTCGGCTTGTAACCGTATGCCCATTAATCCCATTCTTCCGTGTGCTGGCATCGTCCTCTGGTTGTGTGTTACGTTTGCCAGGATGAGAACCGCTACACGGCGCGCGGGTCACACGAGAAGCTGCGGCGTGCGGAGAAGGCCCGCGCGATGGTCAGCAAGGTGCCCGGTGAGTGCTCCACTGCTCTCCCTCCCCACGCGCCCCCCTCCACCCACCCACTTGCACCCACACATACAAGGTGCCAGGTGGGCGCCCGTTTGCGCACGCACGCACAGGCTAACATGCACAACGAGACCAACAAAGAATAACTTGCACACACAACAGCACACATTGCAATGTATGGATGATGCCTGGAGGTGAGTCCATCGTGGCTACTTCTCCCTGCTGGTTGCTATGGTCTGCTTCATAGCCTTGCACTTGTTGGCTTGTGCTTTTGGCATAAAAAGGATAATCAACCTCGTGCCTGTGCAATTTTCACTTTGAATGCTGTAGGTTGTAGGTTGTTTGGGGGGTTTGGGGCTTATTCGTCCGTGCTGATGTTTTCCCCCATGGGAAACTCCATGTCCCTGCCTCCTGTCCCTGCTCCCCACCAGGTCTGGTGTCGGCGATGCATGCGGGTGTGCTCGCGTGGGAGGCGGAGCACGGGCGTGACTTCCTGTACAAGGGCGGCATCTACCGTGCCGTGTGCGAGCAGCTCAAGGGCAAGGTGGAGCATGATAAGGAGGAGCAGCGCAGGCTGAGGGTGCGTACGCCAGCGACCAGCGTAGAGCTTTGCTTTGCGCTTTGTTGGTGCCAGGTGGCCTCTTGCATGACACCATTCCTGGGTTCTTTTCTGTTCTGATCCTGACTAGTTCTGTTCTGGTCCTGTTTATGAATGCCTGGCTCTGGGTGCTTGGAAACCTGGGGGCCTATCCTGGGATTATCGGGGCGTCATCGAGATCCCGCGAGGGGATTTCGGGGGGATCGCTGTATCGCCCCCGTTTGATTATCATTGTCAACAGGATGCTGTCGTTTGTGTTGTTGTGTGTGTGTGTGTGTGTGTGTGTGTGTGTGTGTGTGTGTGTGTGTGTGTGTGTGTGTGTGTGTGTGTGTGTGTGTGTGTGTGTGTGTGTGTGTGTGGAGCCCAAGTATCTCAGAATGCCTTCATGTTTGTAAGTTGTAAGTCGTGCGGCAGGTGAGCGGCCTTAATGTCATATGTAGGGCCTGCGGGTTCTCTTCTATAGTGCTCATGCCTCGTGTGGCAGTGGCCCGCACCCTGACATTACCCTCCCAACCTTCCCCTTGCTCCCGCATCCGTTTTCTCTTACATGCCTGCCAGGAGCAAAAGAAGCTGGAGTCGATGCGTATGACAGAACAAGAGCTCAAGTACGGGAGCAGCCCTGCAAAGAAACCCGTGCGAGCCTCCCTGTCGGCGGCACCCCGCCGGCCCCCGAGCACCCCCCTGCAGCCGTCCAACAACCCGAGGATTCCAGCCCCGCTGCCGGCAAGTGCCAAGTCACTGCGGGGCACCAACGCCTCCCAAAAGATCTCCGCAGGAACCGCTAAGGCGCTCGCCGACCAGTTCGCGACACCGCCCAAGCCGGGCCCCCCCTCGCGCCGGGAGACCATGCCAGGTGGGTTGCACCAGTTCCTGCCCGCCAAGCCCGCCACGTCACCCAACTTCGTTGCGCTGGCGTCCGACACTAGCAACCGAGGCTTCCCCGGCCTGGCCCCCTCTTCGTCCACCCAGAGCGCGGCGGCGTTCGGGGTGCCGCCACCTGTCGCCGAGACGGACCTGGATGACAGCATCATGGTGGAGACGGCTGAGGAGGGCGAGGCGGCGCCAACCGACGTCGAGGTGGAGGTGGAGGACAAGCCGTTTGCGGCGATGCCGATCCGGCTGCGCATGCCATTGCGCGACGCGCCTGTGTCGCGCTACAACCAGGACTGCTCGCCCGCGTCGCCCACGCACGAGGACGGGTGCGGCGCCAACCCGAAGCTCATGCTGCATGTGACGCCACCGCCGTACGCTCGCGTCCCCGAGGCGTTGTCCGGCCGCAAGGACAGCTTTGCCAGCCTCGACTCGCCGCACTTCAGCGTCACGCCGCCGATGCAGTCGCTGGACGAGAACTATTTGGGGGCGGGCGCACTGGTCAGCAATTTCCGTCGGCCGTGAGCGGTTGACTGCGTGAATGAGCAGTGCTTTGTGAGCAGGCGGGTGTTCAGACGATCTGGGTTCCGATGAACAGCCTTATCGACTTGCCTGCGGGCTAAGCACTCTTCATGATTCATCTGTTGTGTCTGACGCTCCTTTTCGAGACGACTGAGAGTGGGGAAGTAGATGAACACATTCCCCATGATCGTGTGTCAATCTCTTCCTTTTGGCAGCCAGGCTTTGCTTTTGCAGAGGCAGCGCTTAGCTGCATGCCCACTGTTTTGCATGTCTGGGTGGTGAGAGCTGCCAAAACTGTAGTTAGGGCATGAAGTGTGGCGATTGACGTTCATGAAATCAGCTGCTGATATCGCACCATGGTATCTTAAAGCAGCCTGAGTTACCATGCCTGCTACAACCATCTGTGATGACAATTCATTGCACGTTTACGTCTTCTCTTTTTGGCAATTACCCTTATGTACATATATGAGTACTATTGTGTGCACAGCAGATATCCGGCTAGCATTAATTATTGGATTGTATAGATGGCTAGTTGGCATTTACACTACGTTGTAAAACTTTATACATTAGAGATACACCTTCCCTGATTGATTTACTACCTGCTGTGTTGATTTCAATGAGACAACCAGCACAGGCTACCGAGTGGCACAGCGCTGTGTTGATATATGTGTGCAATTAATAAAAAATTAAACTGAATGATCATAAAGAATGCATGCACCATGTGCACATTGGAAACAACTTACATTATGCAGCTAAGCTTTGTATTAATTAATTAGTAGAAATATATAATCAGTTTACACCCTGCCCTTGCATGCAGGAAGAAGCCCAGAATGTAGCCATATGCCCCTTCAAAAAAGTTACGCACGTGACAAGCAGCTATGACGACGGCCAAAAGCAAAACGGGGTTTGGAAAAGGATCAAGCTTTCCTGCTCCCAGCCCGGCCAACCCACTCGCCATCGTCCTTGCCCAGTTGACTGGGCCGGCCCGCAAACCCACCGGGCCAGCAAACCCATCACCAGCGCCTCGCCAGATCCCAAGAACTTAATTCTTCTACGAAACATGCAAATGGTGACAGTACCTAGACTACGCATGCTTTACGTTCAGCGGCTGGCTGCGACTGACCGGCGCAGACTGCACCGAGATCTAGTGCATATTACTACGCACTGGAACACAAGCTCCGTGGGCCGGCCCGATGGGCCCATCGATCCCGCCGTCAAGGTGGAGGAGTTCCTCGCCCTGCCAGAATTCAACCATCGCCTTGCCATCATCTTCAGCTTCTTCGAGCTCACTGAATGCGACCTCGTCGCTCGGCTCGATCCGCAACCCAGCCCGGCCTGCATGCCGCCGGGCGCAGCCGGCACCCACACCGGCTCCCTCCCTAGATGCAAGGATGACATCCGAGCAGTGCTGGAGGAGCACGTGACCTGGCTGCTGGCCGAGAAGATGACATTGATGACCACAGCGCTCAACACGGTGGAGGCCAAGGTCTCCAATACGGAAACCAAGGTCGCACACAAGCTACAACCTCAGCCGGCTCACGGCGCTGCAGACCACGGCGCAGGCATCTGAGGCGCATGCTGCACTCCTCTCCCGCCTCAACCAGGTGGAGGGCCGGTCCGAAGTCCGGCGTGCTCATGAAGAAGCTTGAAGCCATCACCGCCCACACCGAGGCCCTGCATGGCCACATGCTGACACAGGTCCCAAAGATAGCGGAGCAGACGGCCACCATCGCATCGATCCCAGCCACCCCGGCAGGATGCTGGCGACCTCCCGCCGCTCTCCTATGCGGACCTGCTGCGGCCGGTCAGCTCGACTGCCTCAACCACCGACGCCATCGCCACGAAGCTCCAGGAGCTGGAGGACCACCGCCAGGCCGGCCTACCAACGGGAGGCCACCGACCGCGCTCGCCGGCCGCGAGTGCCGGGTGGTGGTGCGTCGTTTCCCCCAGAAGCCAGGTGAGACGTCAACCTCCCTTGCCGACGAGCGCAAGGACCAGCTCGATCCTTACCCTCATGGGCCTGGTAGGTGAGGTAGAACTGCGTGGGTGCCACCGCCTTCCCCACTCACGGGACAAGGCGGCTCCCCCACCAGTCTTGCTCCCCCCCTCCCGTGAGGACAATTAGCAGCGGTTCTCTCGTCGCAAGAGGTTGCACGACCTCTCCTGGACTCTGGACGATGACCTGACCCCCGCTCAGCAGCAGCAGCGACGCGACCTGTGGCCGGAATTTCTCCCCCACAAGCAGGACCCCCAGAAGCCAAAGGTGTACTGGAGGGAGGGGGACCTGATGATCAACCACAAGATGTGGACGCCCCCTGCAGGCTAGAATAGCTTGCATAGTAGCCCTAGCTTGTATCCATTGGTATAGTCACTGCCGTTATGATAGCCATGCAAGCTTAGAATGTTTGCCTAGCTGTGCCAACGTACGTATCTAGTCACGTGCACCGCTAACGCATGGTACGTACACCACCAGCCATAGCCTTAGCCTAGTCCTTGTACTACAGCCGCCATGCTACGTCCTGACTATGCCCAGATTACTTGCCCATGCTCCTTGTTATGACATGCTCACATGGGTCTTTTTGCACCCACAGATCCTGCCGGATCGTTTCGCGTGTCAGATTGCAGCTGTGGCATGCCTTTGGCACGAAGGAGAAAGGGGGTCTCTGCAGTTTCTCCTGTTGTGCACACATAGGGATTAAAAGCACTTCGGTGCTCCGTGACTCCCCAACGGGAGCACAAGTTTAATTAATTAATTAATATGCCCCTTCTCAGGGATATGCATGTGCTATACATGTACTCGATCCCAACTACGACTCCGTACGGTGCCGGACCATGTTCATAATTAATTGATATGATGGTGCAGGTGCACCTTGTGCACCCAGAGTAGGTGGCAGTTTGCATCCACCACCTGCAGGTTGTCGCTCAGAATGTATCTTGAACAACATGCCCCTTCTCAGGCCGGATGTGTGCTACATAGCCTCCCCACGGAGGTATGTTAATTCTTCATTAATATTAGTTGCTAGTACATCAACAAACGTATGGCATGGCTAACGTAATGACTGACTAGCTAGACCTTTTCAGTGGTTTCCCATTTGTGGGTATTTCCTCGTAAATGGTGGGAGAGCGATTGCAGCAATGGTGCTCACCACTAGACACTCCCGGCCAGTTAGGCTCGAAACACACGCCCTGATCAAGCAAGCTGTTTCCGGCCCCACCGTCTAGGTCATCTAGTCGCTCTACACGTAAGCCAGCCATAATTTCAGTGCACAAGGCTACACATTTCCATCACAATTCACTTTCATCATCCTGAACGACTCGAACACGCGGACAAGATAACGGCAGGCTCGAGCTACCATGGTCCGGATTCTCCCGAATTCTGGCCTGCGCTGGTTGTCTCCTTGATACGTATGGCCAGGCCCGTTCTGCAGGTCAGAGCACGGAAAGCTCAATTAAATACACAGAATTTATTAAGGTAGTCCGGCCAGTCTAGCCCCTATAAGAACTGGCATGTCCACTTTGATGTGATTGCGATTTTCACCTCAGTATTTAGCGGAAGAGGGGCTCTTATTCTAGCTCAAAGTGGTCGACCCGACGGGGACTCCGCTCGGTTTCCAGAACGGGCCTTATATACCCCGATCGGCCAGGTCACCAGCGCTGCCCTCACTAATGCACATAGACATAGCGCTCTAGTCCCTCTTGGCGTGTTGCACCCGCATCCCTGGCAATGAAGCCACCTTCCTCGTCCCCTGGCACATGGCCCAAGGCGGTCCTGGCGAGGTCGCGCACCAGATCCGCCAGCACGCGGTGGCCCTCCTCACTGACCAGGTTGCCGCCCAGGTGCAGCGCGCGCACACGCGGCACCTGACGCATCATGGACGCCAGCGCCAGCGCGCCCTCGTCGCCGATGCCGTTGTTGGACACGTTGAGCACCTGGGAGGGTGAGAGACAGAAAGACGTTTATGAACAAATTGTAAGCAAACAAGGGAGGGAAGGAGATGCTGTTGCTGGACGCATTAAGCACCTGGAGAATGGTAGACACATCAACAGCAGCACGTGCGGCTAGGGTTCCCGATTGAGAAAAGAAAATAATAATAGCAAATGCAATCTAGAACAAGGCAAAACAAAACAAAAGGGGGGATGCATCACAAATACCAGGGCCAAACGTCGGTGGATGCGACCTTGGGCAGATGTTGCAGGATGCGAGCAGGAGCAACAAGCCCCGGTTCAAGAAATACTACTAATGAGTAGGAGAGTGTCTTTGACGTCAAAGGCGCCAAACAGCCCCCATCTGTCCTCCGAGGCACCTTGGCTGGCGTCAAACCATGGGGTTTGGGGGGGCTGCCAGGACATGGCTCACCCACCTCCAACGCGCTGCAGGACATTTCGCCCTGACCTCCAACGTAATGTACCTCATGATTAAACATTCAGAAAGCAAAAAAAAAAAAAAAAAAAAAACGTCAGTTCACCCACCTCCAGCGCGGTGGCCCGTGCGGTGATGATTCCGTTGGCCAGCGCGATTGCACCCTGGTCGCCCACCATGTTGTGGGTCAGGTCCAGGAACAAGAGGTTGGTCATGTTGACCATCGCGTGGGCGAGCGCGCGCACCCCTCGATGGCTGATCTGGTTGAAGCCTGGTTTGGACAGGGAGGGGTGGAGAAGTGGAAGAGGGGTAGAGAGTGGAAGAGAGCG
Source organism: Mesostigma viride (assembly GCA_009746045.1). Taxonomy (NCBI): domain Eukaryota; kingdom Viridiplantae; phylum Streptophyta; class Mesostigmatophyceae; order Mesostigmatales; family Mesostigmataceae; genus Mesostigma; species Mesostigma viride. Next base: position 3,300,646 of record RPFO01000246.1, read on the forward strand.
GTGGGAAAGTGGAAGAGAGGGGAGGAAATTGAAGGGAGGGGTGGAGAAGTGGACAAGTGGAGGAGAAGGATGGAAGGGTGGAAGAGGGGTAAGCTAGCAGGTATGAACCCACGTGCCAGATGGATGGAAGCAACTGGCATCCACAACAGTAAGTCGGAGGAATACCTGGACCGTGAATTGGCAGACCTGACAGAGCAATAAAGAGACGATATTTTCTGCACGTCGGCAGGACCCAACATGCGCACGGCTTGTTGCAGTGCAGCCACGTCCAGCTCTGGCTGTACGTGGTGCCAAATCCAACACTGGCAACAAGCTCATGGATGAAGCGCGTCGCAGCTGGGCAACGTGAATGGAGGGTGCAGGGGGAGGTGTGAGTGGGGAATCATCCAGCCTTCCGCAACGCTGACAGGTTGCGCACGTGGGAGGGTGCCCGCATGCCGACACCTAGGCACGGGTCCTACACAGCCGAGCTTGGGGCAACACTGGCGCCTAGGTACAGCTGGTTGAGCGGCGCGTGCGTGTTGCTGGTGTCCCTTTACACGTTCACTCCTCCAGCACCACTTGCACTAACTTTATAGTTATTTTCCTACTCGCTCTCACCCAGGTACAGCTGGTTGAGCGGCGCGTGCATGCGAAGCGCCTCGGCCACGGCCTCGCACCCCTCATCGCCCACCCCGTTGTCGGACAGGTCCAGCGTGACGATCGACAGATTCTTGTCCAGGCACTCGGCCAGTGCGGCAGCACCCGCGTCGCCAAAGCCATTGCCGGAGAGGTTGAGGGTGTCCACCTGGCGCGTGCCGGGCGCAATAGAGGGGACCGTGGTGTAAAGCCCGGGCGATGGGAAGGCAAAGAAAGCCCGTGAAGTTGCTTTATCACCCACATTCAAGCGCCAGACAGTGTGGAGGCCAAGGCATCAAGGACCAGGTCTCACGAGGGAGGGGGAGGGGGGGAAAGTGGGCAGCAATTGTGAGGGTGATGAAGAAAAGGCCATGGCCTTGAACGGGTGGTCATGCATGCTCACTCACAGGGTATGCATCACAGGGTGGGGACGATGATGGCGGGCGGGCGTGATAGCTTGTGTGGGTGGAAGCCTCTGTACATTCCTTCTGCCCATCGAGTGTGCATCCCCTACCACGTGCTATGGCTTCCCAAAGCAACTCCTTCTCAAGTGGATGGGCAACCCTAGCGCATGGCCTTGCCCAGAATACATCTAGACATGTCGCATGATTAGCACTTACCGCCAGCCCCCACCATCAGCATGGACTATTAACCTTGCTCTCTCGGCCTTGGCTTTAAGCCTGGATGGTACATCCACCCATCATCTACCCATGGAGGTTCACCCAAGGTTAGCCTTGATTAGTCAGCTCAAGGCTTGGGCAGTGAACTAACCCAGGCTCCAGTAGTGTGCAGCACGTGACAAGTTGGTCCTCTGCCATCGCATCATGCGGAGAAACCAGCCATATCATATATTATTTACCTCTGCTATTAAAGAGTCCCGTTTCTGCGGTCATTGGATGATTCGATCCCCTGAGCTCCAAATCATTAGGTCCCCTGAGTTTGCAAGCTAGACTAGATGGGATGATGGCAAACAAGCTGGCCAACAACAATGGCCACATCCACCCACATTGCATTGGGAACTACTGAATAATGCAGAATTCTGTCGAAGTCTGGCACGCGTGAGGCGCTCGACCAGATATCTAGAAAGGACTGATGGCCTGGTGGATTGAGGTGGAAATTATCGATGGCGTTGGCAAATTTAGTAGGTTCTGAGCCTTGCACTGCACGTATACGTCGTCTACATATGCGGGGCACAAGGCATGATAACATTGTTCATTGCGTCATTTATTGCTGGCTACAGCCACAATGGTTTACGGCCACGTGAGCTTACCGAAGTCGACTTCGCCAAGGCATACGCTAGCAGCTTGGCCCCTCTCACGTTGAGCGTTCCGGACATAATCGTCACTTCTCGTACTTGGTTCTCGGCAACTCGCTGGCATAAGGCGCTATCGATACCCAGCAAAGAGGATGCCGCCATTGCATGCCTCTATATTATGCACAAATGCCTTTTACCAGGCGGACAAGCTTAACCGCTAATTATCAAATTGCGGGAAAAAACTACTTAGTATGTCGAGTTTTGTAGCCATGCCGTATCCCAATTTTTCTACGCGTCACCATCATTCACAACATAGCCTGCCCATTATTAGTTACTGATGCATTTGGGTAACCAGATACAGAATCTTGTGTACGTTTCCCTCGCAGTCGCACCGGTCATTGCAAATTATAAACTACGGTATTCCACATATTCAGGCTTCTGATTGCTCGTCCTGCATGGTAAGGAAGAGCAGTGTGACATGGCCTCCTGGCTGCTGTCACGGACAGAATCTTACGCGTTCGTTTTTTGCGCTCCGCCAAGGGCAACTATTACAATTCCAGAACCCGTTCGCGTTCGACGGAAATATATATGTATATATATATATTTTTTTTCCCAACCTGGCCCCAGACATTTTTTCTGGGCCTCGTGTCCAACAATATATAAGCCTGGTTGCAAGACCGACTATACCAAATTTGTCCACGGACCACGGTTCGGGACTTGAAATGTTTCCGCAGTCCGCACCCTTGCCGCACCCGGTGTAAACTGCGAAGTCAGCTGACTGCGCTGAGCTCTGCGCTGAGCCTGCGATTGCTATTTGATACTAATAATTCTAACGGCTACACCGAGCAGGACGTGGATGCTAGCATCTACATTCAAGTTTAAGTTTGCCCAGCTCTGCCGCGTGGCATGCCGCAAACACTTTCAAAGCGGGCACCAAAACATGGCGAAGCCGGCATGGCAGGCATACGGGGGAGTCGCTTTTAGGACGCAAGCCATCAAATACTGCCCGTTGTACGCCACCACCATCGCCAGTAATTTCGAAGAGACCGATCAAATCAGAATGTCCAGTGTTTTAGCATCGATGAAAAGTAAAATATTGTAGGATTTGGTTTTAGCTGTATTTGTAGTATTTAAATTAACGAATTATGACTACTAAAGGGGTTCTTACCGAGAAAACAGTTCTTTCCAAAACCCGCGTGGATGGCCTTTCCTCAGTTCGGAATCTTAATCTTTGGGGCAACAACATCAGCGATGTAAGCTTGGCTAGCACTTATCATCACACTGACTTGCTAGATGTAGTGTTCATTGTGCGGTATCTCGCAATGTGGGAATGCATTGAGAGCTGGTTTTCATATTTCAACAAGGAATGTCCGGGGTCAGTGGTAAATAACACAACTCGGCCACGTCCGTGCATAAACCCGTGCTCGCAGGTGTCAATCCTCAAAGATATGGAAAACGTGGAGGTCCTCTCCTTGTCGTATCCTCCCAATCATGAGACAGGAAATGTTTGGAAATGCGCTGCATGACGCCTCTCCAGACGCCCATGCTCACAAGGACAGGCGGATTCGTGCTGGCATGTGTTTTTACGTCGCTCGCATTGAAAGATGTTTTATGCTGATCGTATCGTGGTAGTTGCAGCTGCTCCCGAGATATTTAGCATGCTGTTGTCTCGTCGATGTAGCATACTGGCGTGTCACGTTGGTCGGCAGGCAGACCACCAGTGGTTGAATTCGAATGGTCTAAGCATCTTAAGTTCGTAAAATGCCGGTCCACATTTCTGCACAAGTGAGTTAAACTTGGCCGTGTGCCTTGCAGTGGCATGCAAACATCGGTATTGGTGAAGGCAATTTTCATCCATATTTGAGGATGTCTGATAATAGCATATACTAAGCCTTTTGCAGTGTCCGGCCAACTCTTTGTGACTATGGCTTCATTCTTTTTCCATTTGTTTTTTTGCATTTTCAGTTTCTATCGAGCTAGAATCTTTTTCAGTAATAGCTTTTCCTTGACGGCTCGCTTCATCGGCTGCTTCTCTCTGGGAACCTGGTGTGTGCGGTTGCTAACGGTGCTGCAACAAAGAGTCAACAAAATAAGTTCATTACGAGATTTTGCGAGATGTAAGTGCACCCTGGTGTCTGCATGAGCTGTTGCCGCAATGTCATTGAGCTGGGCAGTAGGTAGTGACACTGACTGGGGGCCAATAAATCATGGACCCTGTAGGCTGCCCTCGGGATCACTTTCTGGTTGACATGCCTTGGGCTCAGATGAAGTATTCAAAGATTCTTTGCAAAACCGTTTATCCCACAACCAAGGGTGATGCTGCTGCATGTAAGCCAAGTGGCAGTGTCAGCGCCATACGTATCTAATTGCATCGGGGCAGGCAGTTTAAAATGGAAAGTACTGGATTCGCTGAATGAGTGCACAACCTCACTTTCAGACGGGTGTGGTTGGTGGGTGCGGTGGTGTAGTTTGTACACAAGCCGTTGTGGAATTTGGCCTCACTCAGGAAGGAAGGGGCCAAAGCCTATATCCAGTTTTTATACTACACTGCGAGAGCTTGCAATAATAAGGTGGCTATGCAGATATATTTTCATCCCGTCTCACTGTATCCCACTGCTAGATATCTCATTGTTTTATAGCCATTCGTTTCATGTGCCGCTGTTCTCTAGCCCATCACGCGGTATCCCATCGCTGCACATCCCATCGCTTCATGTGCCGCTGTTCTCTAGCCCATCACGCGGCATCCCATCGCTCCACATCCCATCGCTCCACATCCCATCGCTTCATGTGCCGCTGTTCTCTAGCCCACCACGCGGTATCCCATCGCTCCACATTCCATCGCTTCATGTGCCACTGTTCTCTAGCCCACCACGCGGTATCCCATCGCTCCACATCCCATCGCTCCACATCCCATCGCTCCATGTGCCGCTGTTCTCTAGCCCACCACGCGGTATCCCATCGCTCCACATCCCATCGCTGCACATCCCATCGCTTCATGTGCCGCTGTTCTCTAGCCCACCACGCGGTATCCCATCGCTCCACATCCCATCGCTTCATGTGCCGCTGTTCTCTAGCCCACCACGCGGTATCCCATCGCTCCACATCCCATCGCTCCACATCCCATCGCTCCATGTGCCGCTGTTCTCTAGCCCACCACGCGGTATCCCATCGCTCCACATCCCATCGCTTCATGTGCCACTGTTCTCTAGCCCACCACGCGGTATCCCATCGCTCCACATCCCATCGCTCCACATCCCATCGCTTCATGTGCCGCTGTTCTCTAGCCCACCACGCGGTATCCCATCGCTCCACATCCCATCGCTCCACATCCCATCGCTTCATGTGCCGCTGTTCTCTAGCCCACCACGCGGTATCCCATCGCTCCACATCCCATCGCTCCATGTGCCGCTGTTCTCTAGCCCACCACGCGGTATCCCATCGCTCCACATCCCATCGCTTCATGTGCCGCTGTTCTCTAGCCCACCACGCGGTATCCCATCGCTCCACATCCCATCGCTCCATGTGCCGCTGTTCTCTAGCCCACCACGCGGTATCCCATCGCTCCACATCCCATCGCTTCATGTGCCGCTGTTCTCTAGCCCACCACGCGGTATCCCATCGCTCCACATCCCATCGCTTCATGTGCCGCTGTTCTCTAGCCCACCACGCGGTATCCCATCGCTCCACATCCCATCGCTTCATGTGCCGCTGTTCTCTAGCCCACCACGCGGTATCCCATCGCTCCACATCCCATCGCTCCATGTGCCGCTGTTCTCTAGCCCACCACGCGGTATCCCATCGCTCCACATCCCATCGCTCCACATCCCATCGCTCCATGTGCCGCTGTTCTCTAGCCCACCACGCGGTATCCCATCGCTCCACATCCCATCGCTTCATGTGCCGCTGTTCTCTAGCCCACCACGCGGTATCCCATCGCTCCACATCCCATCGCTTCATGTGCCGCTGTTCTCTAGCCCACCACGCGGTATCCCATCGCTCCACATCCCATCGCTCCACATCCCATCGCTCCATGTGCTGCTGTTCTCTAGCCCACCACGCGGTATCCCATCGCTCCACATCCCATCGCTTCATGTGCCGCTGTTCTCTAGCCCACCACGCGGCATCCCATCGCTCCACATCCCATCGCTTCATGTGCCGCTGTTCTCTAGCCCACCACGCGGTATCCCATCGCTCCACATCCCATCGCTGCATGTGCTGCTGTTCTCTAGCCCACCACGCGGTATCCCATCGCTCCACATCCCATCGCTCCACATCCCATCGCTTCATGTGCCACTGTTCTCTAGCCCACCACGCGGTATCCCATCGCTCCACATCCCATCGCTTCATGTGCCGCTGTTCTCTAGCCCATCACGCGGTATCCCATCGCTCCACATCCCATCGCTCCACATCCCATCGCTCCATGTGCCGCTGTTCTCTAGCCCACCACGCGGTATCCCATCGCTCCACATCCCATCGCTTCATGTGCCGCTGTTCTCTAGCCCATCACGCGGCATCCCATCGCTCCACATCCCATCGCTTCATGTGCCGCTGTTCTCTGGCCCACCACGCGGTATCCCATCGCTCCACATCCCATCGCTTCATGTGCCGCTGTTCTCTAGCCCACCACGCGGTATCCCATCGCTCCACATCCCATCGCTCCACATCCCATCGCTCCATGTGCCGCTGTTCTCTAGCCCATCACGCGGTATCCCATCGCTCCACATCCCATCGCTTCATGTGCCGCTGTTCTCTAGCCCACCACGCGGTATCCCATCGCTCCACATCCCATCGCTCCATGTGCCGCTGTTCTCTAGCCCACCACGCGGTATCCCATCGCTCCACATCCCATCGCTCCATGTGCCGCTGTTCTCTAGCCCATCACGCGGCATCCCATCGCTCCACATCCCATCGCTTCATGTGCCGCTGTTCTCTAGCCCACCACGCGGTATCCCATCGCTCCACATCCCATCGCTCCATGTGCCGCTGTTCTCTAGCCCACCACGCGGTATCCCATCGCTCCACATCCCATCGCTTCATGTGCCGCTGTTCTCTAGCCCATCACGCGGTATCCCATCGCTCCACATCCCATCGCTTCATGTGCCGCTGTTCTCTAGCCCATCACGCGGTATCCCATCGCTCCACATCCCATCGCTTCATGTGCCGCTGTTCTCTAGCCCACCACGCGGTATCCCATCGCTCCACATCCCATCGCTCCATGTGCCGCTGTTCTCTAGCCCACCACGCGGTATCCCATCGCTCCACATCCCATCGCTTCATGTGCCGCTGTTCTCTAGCCCACCACGCGGTATCCCATCGCTCCACATCCCATCGCTCCACATCCCATCGCTTCATGTGCCGCTGTTCTCTAGCCCACCACGCGGTATCCCATCGCTCCACATCCCATCGCTCCATGTGCCGCTGTTCTCTAGCCCACCACGCGGTATCCCATCGCTCCACATCCCATCGCTTCATGTGCCACTGTTCTCTAGCCCACCACGCGGTATCCCATCGCTCCACATCCCATCGCTCCATGTGCCGCTGTTCTCTAGCCCACCACGCGGTATCCCATCGCTCCACATCCCATCGCTCCATGTGCCGCTGTTCTCTAGCCCACCACGCGGTATCCCATCGCTCCACATCCCATCGCTTCATGTGCCGCTGTTCTCTAGCCCACCACGCGGTATCCCATCGCTCCACATCCCATCGCTCCACATCCCATCGCTTCATGTGCCGCTGTTCTCTAGCCCACCACGCGGTATCCCATCGCTCCACATCCCATCGCTTCATGTGCCACTGTTCTCTAGCCCACCACGCGGTATCCCATCGCTCCACATCCCATCGCTGCATGTGCCGCTGTTCTCTAGCCCACCACGCGGTATCCCATCGCTGCACATCCCATCGCTCCACATCCCATCGCTTCATGTGCCGCTGTTCTCTAGCCCATCACGCGGTATCCCATCGCTCCACATCCCATCGCTCCACATCCCATCGCTTCATGTGCCGCTGTTCTCTAGCCCACCACGCGGTATCCCATCGCTCCACATCCCATCGCTTCATGTGCCACTGTTCTCTAGCCCACCACGCGGTATCCCATCGCTCCACATCCCATCGCTGCATGTGCCGCTGTTCTCTAGCCCACCACGCGGTATCCCATCGCTCCCATCGCTCCACATCCCATCGCTTCATGTGCCACTGTTCTCTAGCCCACCACGCGGTATCCCATCGCTCCACATCCCATCGCTGCATGTGCCGCTGTTCTCTAGCCCACCACGCGGTATCCCATCGCTCCACATCCCATCGCTCCACATCATGTGCCGCTGTTCTCTAGCCCACCACGCGGTATCCCATCGCTCCACATCCCATCGCTCCACATCCCATCGCTTCATGTGCCGCTGTTCTCTAGCCCACCACGCGGTATCCCATCGCTCCACATCCCATCGCTTCATGTGCCGCTGTTCTCTAGCCCACCACGCGGTATCCCATCGCTCCACATCCCATCGCTCATGTGCCGCTGTTCTCTAGCCCATCACGCGGCATCCCATCGCTCCACATCCCATCGCTTCATGTGCCGCTGTTCTCTAGCCCATCACGCGGTATCCCATCGCTCCACATCCCATCGCTCCACATCCCATCGCTTCATGTGCCGCTGTTCTCTAGCCCACCACGCGGTATCCCATCGCTGCACATCCCATCGCTTCATGTGCCGCTGTTCTCTAGCCCATCACGCGGTATCCCATCGCTCCACATCCCATCGCTTCATGTGCCGCTGTTCTCTAGCCCACCACGCGGTATCCCATCGCTCCACATCCCATCGCTTCATGTGCCGCTGTTCTCTAGCCCACCACGCGGTATCCCATCGCTCCACATCCCATCGCTGCATGTGCCGCTGTTCTCTAGCCCACCACGCGGTATCCCATCGCTCCACATCCCATCGCTCCACATCCCATCGCTCCATGTGCCGCTGTTCTCTAGCCCACCACGCGGTATCCCATCGCTCCACATCCCATCGCTGCATGTGCCGCTGTTCTCTAGCCCACCACGCGGTATCCCATCGCTCCACATCCCATCGCTTCATGTGCCGCTGTTCTCTAGCCCACCACGCGGTATCCCATCGCTCCACATCCCATCGCTCCATGTGCCGCTGTTCTCTAGCCCACCACGCGGTATCCCATCGCTCCACATCCCATCGCTCCACATCCCATCGCTCCATGTGCCGCTGTTCTCTAGCCCACCACGCGGTATCCCATCGCTCCACATCCCATCGCTGCATGTGCCGCTGTTCTCTAGCCCACCACGCGGTATCCCATCGCTCCACATCCCATCGCTGCATGTGCCGCTGTTCTCTAGCCCACCACGCGGTATCCCATCGCTCCACATCCCATCGCTTCATGTGCCGCTGTTCTCTAGCCCATCACGCGGCATCCCATCGCTCCACATCCCATCGCTTCATGTGCCGCTGTTCTCTAGCCCAACCACGCGGTATCCCATCGCTCCACATCCCATCGCTCCATGTGCCGCTGTTCTCTAGCCCACCACGCGGTATCCCATCGCTCCACATCCCATCGCTTCATGTGCCGCTGTTCTCTAGCCCACCACGCGGTATCCCATCGCTCCACATCCCATCGCTCCATGTGCCGCTGTTCTCTAGCCCACCACGCGGTATCCCATCGCTCCACATCCCATCGCTTCATGTGCCGCTGTTCTCTAGCCCACCACGCGGTATCCCATCGCTCCACATCCCATCGCTCCATGTGCCGCTGTTCTCTAGCCCATCACGCGGTATCCCATCGCTCCACATCCCATCGCTTCATGTGCCGCTGTTCTCTAGCCCACCACGCGGTATCCCATCGCTCCACATCCCATCGCTGCATGTGCCGCTGTTCTCTAGCCCACCACGCGGTATCCCATCGCTCCACATCCCATCGCTGCACATCCCATCGCTTCATGTGCTGCTGTTCTCTAGCCCACCACGCGGTATCCCATCGCTCCACATCCCATCGCTTCATGTGCCACTGTTCTCTAGCCCACCACGCGGTATCCCATCGCTCCACATCCCATCGCTTCATGTGCCGCTGTTCTCTAGCCCACCACGCGGTATCCCATCGCTCCACATCCCATCGCTTCATGTGCCGCTGTTCTCTAGCCCACCACGCGGTATCCCATCGCTCCACATCCCATCGCTCCACATCCCATCGCTCCATGTGCTGCTGTTCTCTAGCCCACCACGCGGTATCCCATCGCTCCACATCCCATCGCTTCATGTGCCGCTGTTCTCTAGCCCACCACGCGGCATCCCATCGCTCCACATCCCATCGCTTCATGTGCCGCTGTTCTCTAGCCCACCACGCGGTATCCCATCGCTCCACATCCCATCGCTTCATGTGCCACTGTTCTCTAGCCCACCACGCGGTATCCCATCGCTCCACATCCCATCGCTTCATGTGCCGCTGTTCTCTAGCCCACCACGCGGTATCCCATCGCTCCACATCCCATCGCTCCATGTGCCGCTGTTCTCTAGCCCACCACGCGGTATCCCATCGCTCCACATCCCATCGCTTCATGTGCCGCTGTTCTCTAGCCCACCACGCGGTATCCCATCGCTCCACATCCCATCGCTCCACATCCCATCGCTTCATGTGCCGCTGTTCTCTAGCCCATCACGCGGTATCCCATCGCTCCACATCCCATCGCTCCATGTGCCGCTGTTCTCTAGCCCACCACGCGGTATCCCATCGCTCCACATCCCATCGCTCCATGTGCCGCTGTTCTCTAGCCCATCACGCGGTATCCCATCGCTCCACATCCCATCGCTCCACATCCCATCACTCATGTGCCGCTGTTCTCTAGCCCACCACGCGGTATCCCATCGCTCCACATCCCATCGCTTCATGTGCCGCTGTTCTCTAGCCCACCACGCGGTATCCCATCGCTCCACATCCCATCGCTCCATGTGCCGCTGTTCTCTAGCCCATCACGCGGCATCCCATCGCTCCACATCCCATCGCTTCATGTGCCGCTGTTCTCTAGCCCATCACGCGGTATCCCATCGCTCCACATCCCATCGCTCCACATCCCATCGCTTCATGTGCCGCTGTTCTCTAGCCCACCACGCGGTATCCCATCGCTGCACATCCCATCGCTTCATGTGCCGCTGTTCTCTAGCCCACCACGCGGTATCCCATCGCTCCACATCCCATCGCTCCATGTGCCGCTGTTCTCTAGCCCACCACGCGGTATCCCATCGCTCCACATCCCATCGCTCATGTGCCGCTGTTCTCTAGCCCACCACGCGGTATCCCATCGCTCCACATCCCATCGCTTCATGTGCCGCTGTTCTCTAGCCCATCACGCGGTATCCCATCGCTCCACATCCCATCGCTTCATGTGCCGCTGTTCTCTAGCCCACCACGCGGTATCCCATCGCTCCACATCCCATCGCTCCACATCCCATCGCTTCATGTGCCGCTGTTCTCTAGCCCACCACGCGGTATCCCATCGCTCCACATCCCATCGCTTCATGTGCCACTGTTCTCTAGCCCACCACGCGGTATCCCATCGCTCCACATCCCATCGCTTCATGTGCCACTGTTCTCTAGCCCACCACGCGGTATCCCATCGCTCCACATCCCATCGCTTCATGTGCCGCTGTTCTCTAGCCCACCACGCGGTATCCCATCGCTCCACATCCCATCGCTCCACATCCCATCGCTTCATGTGCCGCTGTTCTCTAGCCCACCACGCGGTATCCCATCGCTCCACATCCCATCGCTTCATGTGCCACTGTTCTCTAGCCCACCACGCGGTATCCCATCGCTCCACATCCCATCGCTCCACATCCCATCGCTTCATGTGCCGCTGTTCTCTAGCCCACCACGCGGTATCCCATCGCTCCACATCCCATCGCTTCATGTGCCACTGTTCTCTAGCCCACCACGCGGTATCCCATCGCTCCACATCCCATCGCTCCACATCCCATCGCTTCATGTGCCGCTGTTCTCTAGCCCATCACGCGGTATCCCATCGCTCCACATCCCATCGCTTCATGTGCCACTGTTCTCTAGCCCATCACGCGGTATCCCATCGCTCCACATCCCATCGCTTCATGTGCCGCTGTTCTCTAGCCCACCACGCGGTATCCCATCGCTCCACATCCCATCGCTTCATGTGCCACTGTTCTCTAGCCCACCACGCGGTATCCCATCGCTCCACATCCCATCGCTTCATGTGCCGCTGTTCTCTAGCCCACCACGCGGTATCCCATCGCTCCACATCCCATCGCTCCATGTGCCGCTGTTCTCTAGCCCACCACGCGGTATCCCATCGCTCCACATCCCATCGCTTCATGTGCCGCTGTTCTCTAGCCCACCACGCGGTATCCCATCGCTCCACATCCCATCGCTCCACATCCCATCGCTCCATGTGCCGCTGTTCTCTAGCCCACCACGCGGTATCCCATCGCTCCACATCCCATCGCTCCACATCCCATCGCTTCATGTGCCACTGTTCTCTAGCCCACCACGCGGTATCCCATCGCTCCACATCCCATCGCTTCATGTGCCGCTGTTCTCTAGCCCACCACGCGGTATCCCATCGCTCCACATCCCATCGCTCCATGTGCCGCTGTTCTCTAGCCCATCACGCGGCATCCCATCGCTCCACATCCCATCGCTTCATGTGCCGCTGTTCTCTAGCCCATCACGCGGTATCCCATCGCTCCACATCCCATCGCTCCACATCCCATCGCTTCATGTGCCGCTGTTCTCTAGCCCACCACGCGGTATCCCATCGCTGCACATCCCATCGCTTCATGTGCCGCTGTTCTCTAGCCCACCACGCGGTATCCCATCGCTCCACATCCCATCGCTCCATGTGCCGCTGTTCTCTAGCCCACCACGCGGTATCCCATCGCTCCACATCCCATCGCTCCATGTGCCGCTGTTCTCTAGCCCACCACGCGGTATCCCATCGCTCCACATCCCATCGCTTCATGTGCCGCTGTTCTCTAGCCCACCACGCGGTATCCCATCGCTCCACATCCCATCGCTTCATGTGCCGCTGTTCTCTAGCCCACCACGCGGTATCCCATCGCTCCACATCCCATCGCTCCACATCCCATCGCTTCATGTGCCGCTGTTCTCTAGCCCACCACGCGGTATCCCATCGCTCCACATCCCATCGCTTCATGTGCCACTGTTCTCTAGCCCACCACGCGGTATCCCATCGCTCCACATCCCATCGCTTCATGTGCCACTGTTCTCTAGCCCACCACGCGGTATCCCATCGCTCCACATCCCATCGCTTCATGTGCCGCTGTTCTCTAGCCCACCACGCGGTATCCCATCGCTCCACATCCCATCGCTCCACATCCCATCGCTTCATGTGCCGCTGTTCTCTAGCCCACCACGCGGTATCCCATCGCTCCACATCCCATCGCTTCATGTGCCACTGTTCTCTAGCCCACCACGCGGTATCCCATCGCTCCACATCCCATCGCTCCACATCCCATCGCTTCATGTGCCGCTGTTCTCTAGCCCACCACGCGGTATCCCATCGCTCCACATCCCATCGCTTCATGTGCCACTGTTCTCTAGCCCACCACGCGGTATCCCATCGCTCCACATCCCATCGCTCCACATCCCATCGCTTCATGTGCCGCTGTTCTCTAGCCCATCACGCGGTATCCCATCGCTCCACATCCCATCGCTTCATGTGCCACTGTTCTCTAGCCCATCACGCGGTATCCCATCGCTCCACATCCCATCGCTTCATGTGCCGCTGTTCTCTAGCCCACCACGCGGTATCCCATCGCTCCACATCCCATCGCTTCATGTGCCACTGTTCTCTAGCCCACCACGCGGTATCCCATCGCTCCACATCCCATCGCTTCATGTGCCGCTGTTCTCTAGCCCACCACGCGGTATCCCATCGCTCCACATCCCATCGCTCCATGTGCCGCTGTTCTCTAGCCCACCACGCGGTATCCCATCGCTCCACATCCCATCGCTTCATGTGCCGCTGTTCTCTAGCCCACCACGCGGTATCCCATCGCTCCACATCCCATCGCTCCACATCCCATCGCTCCATGTGCCGCTGTTCTCTAGCCCACCACGCGGTATCCCATCGCTCCACATCCCATCGCTCCACATCCCATCGCTTCATGTGCCACTGTTCTCTAGCCCACCACGCGGTATCCCATCGCTCCACATCCCATCGCTTCATGTGCCGCTGTTCTCTAGCCCACCACGCGGTATCCCATCGCTCCACATCCCATCGCTCCACATCCCATCGCTTCATGTGCCGCTGTTCTCTAGCCCACCACGCGGTATCCCATCGCTCCACATCCCATCGCTCCACATCCCATCGCTCCATGTGCCGCTGTTCTCTAGCCCACCACGCGGTATCCCATCGCTCCACATCCCATCGCTTCATGTGCCACTGTTCTCTAGCCCACCACGCGGTATCCCATCGCTCCACATCCCATCGCTCCATGTGCCGCTGTTCTCTAGCCCACCACGCGGTATCCCATCGCTCCACATCCCATCGCTCCACATCCCATCGCTCCATGTGCCGCTGTTCTCTAGCCCACCACGCGGTATCCCATCGCTCCACATCCCATCGCTTCATGTGCCGCTGTTCTCTAGCCCACCACGCGGTATCCCATCGCTCCACATCCCATCGCTCCACATCCCATCGCTCCATGTGCCACTGTTCTCTAGCCCACCACGCGGTATCCCATCGCTCCACATCCCATCGCTTCATGTGCCACTGTTCTCTAGCCCACCACGCGGTATCCCATCGCTCCACATCCCATCGCTCCACATCCCATCGCTCCATGTGCCACTGTTCTCTAGCCCATCACGCGGTATCCCATCGCTCCACATCCCATCGCTTCATGTGCCGCTGTTCTCTAGCCCACCACGCGGTATCCCATCGCTCCACATCCCATCGCTCCACATCCCATCGCTCCATGTGCCGCTGTTCTCTAGCCCACCACGCGGTATCCCATCGCTCCACATCCCATCGCTTCATGTGCCGCTGTTCTCTAGCCCACCACGCGGTATCCCATCGCTCCACATCCCATCGCTCCATGTGCCGCTGTTCTCTAGCCCACCACGCGGTATCCCATCGCTCCACATCCCATCGCTTCATGTGCCGCTGTTCTCTAGCCCACCACGCGGTATCCCATCGCTCCACATCCCATCGCTCCATGTGCCGCTGTTCTCTAGCCCACCACGCGGTATCCCATCGCTCCACATCCCATCGCTCCATGTGCCACTGTTCTCTAGCCCACCACGCGGTATCCCATCGCTCCACATCCCATCGCTCCATGTGCCGCTGTTCTCTAGCCCACCACGCGGTATCCCATCGCTCCACATCCCATCGCTTCATGTGCCGCTGTTCTCTAGCCCACCACGCGGTATCCCATCGCTCCACATCCCATCGCTCCATGTGCCGCTGTTCTCTAGCCCACCACGCGGTATCCCATCGCTCCACATCCCATCGCTTCATGTGCCGCTGTTCTCTAGCCCACCACGCGGTATCCCATCGCTCCACATCCCATCGCTCCATGTGCCGCTGTTCTCTAGCCCACCACGCGGTATCCCATCGCTCCACATCCCATCGCTCCATGTGCCGCTGTTCTCTAGCCCACCACGCGGTATCCCATCGCTCCACATCCCATCGCTTCATGTGCCGCTGTTCTCTAGCCCACCACGCGGTATCCCATCGCTCCACATCCCATCGCTCCATGTGCCGTTGTTCTCTAGCCCACCACGCGGTATCCCATCGCTCCACATCCCATCGCTTCATGTGCCGCTGTTCTCTAGCCCATCAC
>RPFO01000246.1:3321352-3373852 GCA_009746045.1 Mesostigma viride
CGAGGGGCGAGGGGCGAGGGGCGAGGGGCGAGGGGCGAGGGGCGAGGGGCGAGGGGCGAGGGGCGAGGGGCGAGGGGCGAGGGGCGTGGGGAGAGGGGCAAGGGCAGCCGGTAGCTCGATCCACCCCCGCCGTGCACTCCATTGGCTAGCAATATTCACATTAATTGTGCGGAAGATGCTAGAGGGTACAAGTTCTTTCCCACCAAAAACATCCCATTTTATCCGTGGCCGGGCTGTTGCTGGTGTTTGCCCCTTGTGGCTGGCTTCCCTGGAGAATCCACCAGTATCATGGGTACCAAGGTTCAAGAAGTTTTTTTTTTAATCATACGGTGGTTTCCGATTTTGACTTCCTTTTCAGGCTGCAGGAGAACCGGTTGTGTATGTGCCTCGTGACTTGAAAGGCTAGGCCTTTATGTGCCTGTCCATATGTCTTCAGCTGCAGGACTTGCAGGCTGAGCACATGTAGATTTTCTCATCCTTTTATTACTGGTGACATCCTAGGCAAGTAGGTAAGTCTGCATCTGTTTCCCTGTCTCGTCTGTGTATCTAGCCAAATATGCGGGGAGTTTGCTTGTTGCCATTAAACTGCATGCATGGTGTTACCAGAAAATGGACAATGCAGTTGTCACTGATCATGACATTCATGCATGGTCCGTAAGCGTATTGTTGCACTGCACTGGTGAGGTTGTGTGCTGACCATGCGTCCAAGTTAAGGCCAGTGAATGTGATCCGCTGACCTAACCGTTCCCTTGTTGATGCATCTGTGTCTGGGTTTGCTTGTGGTCGGTGCTGCCTTTGCCAGTACTCTTCCAATATCTTGTATGCGGTGATGGCACTGCTTCATGAACTTGACTTTGAGAGCCTCAACATCGTCAAGGCGGAAATTGAGCAGAAGCTTTCAAAGTCCTAGTAGGCACGATAGCCCATGCATCATGTTTGGTCTCCACTGGCATGTGCCGGCAGTTGACGTATCAGTGGCTTCGCAGTGTCTCCATTAAACGTATTGCTCATTGGTATTGCTGTGCATGGCCGCATGCATTTGCCTGTACTGTTAGTTTTACCCAATAATTATGCTCATGGTTTAGATGCAGTGTTGTCGCAGGTATGCAAGCGGGTGCATTGGCACCGCACCATGTCAACCAAGTTAGGAAATCAATTTCTTAGCAGCTTCAGTTTCAGGCTGGAACTTAGCACCAATTCATTTTACCGTTATTTAATTTTTAACCCGTGTTCTTTTACAACGCGAGACATCGCGTTGTAGGGTTAGAACGCGATGTATCGCGTTGTAATCTGACACGTGGCAAACCTATTAAACATGCGATTTTTGGTCTGTAGAACGCGATGTATCGCGTTGTAATCTGACACGTGGCAAACCTATTAAACATGCGATTTTTGGTCTGAAACTTTCAAAATAGGTCAGAAACATCTCATAGAATTCAAGAAAAAATCCTGGTATTTTTGGTATTTTTTTTGTGACAGCTGCAAACAAATATTAATTAATTAATTATCAACATTACTCCGTTGGGAGTAGATGTAGCACATAGCCCTGAGAAGGGGCATATGGCTTTTAATACATTCTAGGCTACTTCATGCAAGGGTGGGAATGTAAGCTACCCCTGCTCTAGGTGCACCAGGGCACCCGCCCCCTCATGGTCTATCACGCTATGCCCGGGTAAGGGGGGAGCATGCCTGTGAGGGGGAAGATCCTCATGGCTATACAAAAACTAGAGCGTGGCATCTCAGCAGAGAGCAGCTCTCTGCATGGGCACAGCAAACAAATATTGAATTGAATTGAATTGTAACATAACTCCGTTGGGAGTATATGTAGCACATAGCCCTTGAGAGGGGGGCATATGGCCTATCATACATCCTAAGCTACTTCCTGCAAGGGTGGGGATGTAAAGGACCCTTGCTCTAGGTGCACCAGGGCACTTGCATCCCCATGATCTTCAAGCTATGCCCAGCGAAGGGGGAGCCTGTCATGGGGGGGAAGATCAGCATAGCTATTCAAAAAGCTAGGGCATGGCTGCTCAGCAGGGAGTTACTCCCTGCATGGGCACTGCATAATTAAATAAAGCTAGGCATCATCTGGAGGGTGGCTCATCATAGGCACACATGTACAGCATGACTAAAAAGGCTAGGCCTCAGCTGGTATAGTGCCTGTAGTAGGCGGGCAAGTACAAGGCCACTGTCTAAAGTTCTATTCTACACTACTGCTGTATTCCCCTAGGCTGGGGCTGGAGTTGCTGGGGCCGCGGTGGTCGAGGGGGTCGCTTGCCAGGGCTTGTGGCCGACGTAGATGGCCGCCCCCTTCCAGTACACCGGCTGGCCCACCTTGGTCTGCCGGAGCTGGAGGTAGGTCGGCCATAGCTCCCGTCGCCGTTGTTGCTGTGCCAGGGTCAAGTCGTCGTCAAGGGTGAAGAGAGTCTTCTCGAGCCGCTTGCGGCGTCTGAGAAAAGAAATCTTGTCCGCCGGGGTCTTAAAGGTGAGAAGGAGCGGGGGCGGCCCGGCCTTACCCCCCGCGCGGGGAAGGCGGTGGGCGGCCAGCTCGATCTCACCAGTAAGGCCCATGCGATCAAGGATTTCTCTCTCAAAAGCACGCGCAAGCTTCTCGGAATTCTCACCTTCCTCCATCTTGAGATTCTTGACAATGACGTTGAGGCTGCGCTTGGCGAGCTCGGCCTCCTCGCGGAGGTCAAGCGTCTGCCGCTGGAGCTGGGCTGCGACGGCGGAGGTGGTGGAGGTGGTATGTTGCTTAAGCATGTCCGCCCAGGTCGTGATGGGAGGAGCATCGCCGGCCAGGCCAGCCGGGGCTGGCTTGGCGGCAATGTCCTTCACTGCCTGGGCGGTGAGGCCTGCTGTGTTCTGCAAGACCTCGATAGCGATTGCATTATCCTTGAGGCGCTGGTCGATGTCGCGGAGCTGGGCGGTGATGGAGTCGGTGGAGACGGAGGGGGGGGGGGAGGTGGAGGCGAGGAGGGTGGCGGTGGCGGTGGGGATGGTGGGGAGCTCAGCAGCCAGCGTGCCGCCAAGTGCCGCCACATCTGCGCCGCAAGAGGCCCGGTCACGTGCTGCTCGAAAGCTTCCTTGAGGAGGGTGCGGATGGAGGCTTCGGAGGGGAAGGGGGGCGGTTTGGGAGCCCAGATCTCGGATTCGGAGCGTCCAACGAGGGAGCAGAGGGCGAAGCGTTGAAGCTTTGGGCGAGGCATGCGGTGAATGATTGGGAGAGCCTCGGCAGGGTCGACAAGCTTGCCGTCACCAGGCCAGCGGCCACGGTTGTGGGACGTGAGGTACACGCACAGGGCTAGAAGCGAGGCGTGATTGCCGTAATAAAAGTCTTCCATAATCCAAGTGGGGCTGCGTTGCCAGAAGCCGGGGCTGTTGACGTCAAAGGAGCGCTCTTCCCAGGGCGGCTCAGCAGAGCGACTGCGCTTAGGTTCAGGCGATGCTGATGGCGAGGCGAGCCCGGGAGGCTGGGCGAGCACCAGTGCACTACTAGTGTCACCGTTGCCATCTGGGCCGGTGGGCGAAGCTGCAGCCGAAGCTGCAGGCGTATTTTCATTGCCGAGCGCAGCCGCCAGGCTGCGTTGCGTCGAGAGGCGTTTGCTCATCGTATATTGCGTAATAGCGTCGGAAAATTATATCAGCATGTGCGTCTTAGAAAGACGAAGCGATTGTGATATTCACAGCTGAATTCGGCGCTCAAACGTGAAAGTCATGAGCTCCGACAGCCATGGCTACCTCGTGGCTCGTGGCTCGTGGCTTGATGATTGACAGGGATCTATCTAGCAAACAAATATGTACCACTGAAATCAGGCATTTTCGCGGGACGAAGGTGAAGACGACGGCGATGGCGGCAGGTAGATCTCGCCAGTTTTCGCGCGAATTTCAGTGGCTGTTGGGTAGCACGACCATGATGATGCGTTCAAAGGTTGATAATTAGGTTTCTACGAGCTAGTTTGTTGAGGTAAGTACTGGGGCAAAGGAAACGTAGTTTTTTCCAGTTTCTCGCCCAACTTTCATGCGGAAACCCTGGAAACCGGCATACATATTATTACGTCAAGACTCGGGTCTGCTGCGGCACCATGCTTGGTATTTCCATGGTTTTTCGACTTCTTAACACATGTTTATTCATTCCGAACGCCCGGACTCTCGGCTCAACCGAGATTTGTGCAGACTTTTATTGGGTAGCTCCGGGCATGATGGTGGGCACCTGCAAATAGCGTAAGGCCTGACCGTGGCTATTGCTACGGTATGCTGTATTTTCCTGGAAATGGCCTCTGCCACCGGCTCAATAGTGCTTGCAGGCGTAAGTATATCGTGTTTCTACATCGTTTCTGCCAGTTTTCCACTTATTTCTACTGACCTCTGCCCAGCCTCTCTAAGACCGCCATCCTACTCGAGGTTGCTTGCATGTCAGCCATAGCAGGTTGCAGTTGTGCAGTATTTAGGTGCTGTATACGTCGTCAAGCCGTGCATATATCGTGAGGATTGGATGTTGATGGTTTATACTGCGTTGATTGTGCAAGAAGATCAGCTAGGTGCCCATAATCATGGTGTATAATTATGTGTTGTTAGCATCTTGCCACCATTTGTTAGCATGCATTCCAGCGTCATCTTTGCCTGCATGTAAGCTCATGGATCACTCAACCTATCCAAGCCTTGCATTACACGAGCCTCTTTCTTTCAGTATTGCACGTGTTATGGAATGAAAACCCAGCACCTCCGTTCCCACGAGGCATGTGCTCAACACGTTGTGAGAGTGGATGATGCTTTGGCTATGGCTGCCTGATTCAGTCATATTAGGTCATCCAGTCATGATGTTTGATGCATGTTTGATGCAGTATAACTTATACAACACCTATTTTCAACGTTTTGACCCTCCAAGCTCACTATGGCCCCGTTTATGGGGCTCGTGTCGTTGCGTAATGTTGTGAAGGGCTCTCATGTTTCCCACTGCGTTGTACTGCGTTGTAATTGTGATGCTGATGAAAAATAGCTCCAGTGGCCCAATGGGCCTGAGTTTTGTTTCACAGAGCCTGCATGTGTTGCCCATAGCTCGTGCAAGAAGCCAGATTTTTTTCATGAACCATTTGTGAATAAGCACATGACTTGTGACCTAGGGTCAAGAAATCGCGGTCATGGTCAGACCGGCCCCCCTGTATTCAAACCAGTGTATCTCTCTAATGAATAAGCATTTTGTAGGTCTGAGTACCTCAAAAAATCCTTTGATTTATGGGCTTTCAGGAAAGTATTATACATGACCATGAAAAAAAAAATTCCTTAGACCTGTGCTATACGCGTTCTAAAAAAAGCTTACAACGCGATATATCGCGTTCTAATTAAAAAAACACGGGTTAAACTGAGGACGCGTGCATGGTTTCATCATGCATGCATCATATCTAATAATAAGCACGTGACTGTGTCTAAAGCGCATGCTAGCTATGCACTATCAGATCAGCAGCCTCCAAAAGTGACAGTAGGTACTAACTAGGTAAGGAATGAAGGAAGTGAACATGCCTGCGGTGTTTTGTGCACAGGCACTCTATGGCGATGGCGTTGTCCTTGAGGCGCTGGTCGATGTCATGGAGCTGGGTGGTGATGGCGTACGTCGGTGGTGGCAGGGGTGGCGGTGGAGGTGGAGGCGAGAAGGGCCAAGGTGGCGGTGGAGATGGTGTGGAGCTTGGCAGTCAGCGTGCAACCGGCCCAGGGCTGCCACATCTGCAGCGAGGGGGGTCACGTGCTGCTCGACGGCGGGCGAGGGAGGTCGCGGATGGTGTCGGTCATGTAGCCGGGGGTACGTGAAAATTAAAATCTTGGCGTCAGAGCGTCCGAGGAGGGAGCAAAGGGCGATTTGTTGCAGACACCGCAGGTGTAGCTGTGCAGCTTTGCAGCCGTACCCTTCGCGAGCTGCCACCTGCCGTCAGGAAGGGGCGCTTTGCTGAGTAGAATAGTTAGGGTTTTCTAGATTATATTAGATTAGAGTTAGATTAGGTCGGTTTCGCGGCTTTGCCCACCTCCATCCATCCAGCAAGGGAATATGTGCTACATGACCTCCCAACGGAGTCATGTTATCATGTAATTTAATTGTTTTAATTCTGCCAGGCTCCACATACATACTAGTATTTTGGAGGCCGACGTATTTGATGTACTGACGTACTGGCCAACCTGGCGCGGCAGCTGCGCCAGTCGCACTCTGCGGCTTTACGATGCGCAAAAGCGTGAGTCCAGCTCCCAGGTTTAAACCTGGTGGCAATCGGCGTCGGTGGCCAAGACAGTTACCTTAGGTCTTCCGCAGGTCCGCCCAGCTGTGCACGGATAGGGTGCCTACCCTCTCGGCCCTCAGCGTGCCCAGCAGGATGGGTGGCAATGGTGGCCGGGGCTGTGCAGCACTGAATCTCGGCCACCTGTGAGGCCAGGGCATGTGTCTGGTGGACGTGCGCATCCTCCTTGATGAGAGCCCCTCCGTCGGGCCCCCCCTTAAGCTCCTTGAGAGCCCACCAGCCACCACGCCAGGTCGCTCTCCAGCTGTCGCAAAAGCGGGGGTGACGATGGGACGGCGGCATTGTTCTCGGGGGCTTGTGCGCATGCTGTCTCTCTTGCAGTGCGCTGCGAGCTGGGGCTGCAACTTGCAGGCGCCCCCCCCGCTTGGGGCTGCAGGTGTGCACGTTCTCGACACCCCAGACTTTGACTCGAGTTGAGCGTTTTGGTGCGCGCGCCCAGCGTGGCAAGTCTTGACGCGAGCGCCCAGGTCATGTGCTCCTCCATGGCCACGGGAAGCAGAGCCATCCGCGCTGAGCACGGCCGGGAGCCGCAGGTAGGTGCTGCCGCTCTCCACGGGGAGCGGGGGGCGGCATCCTCTCGCGGGCAAGGGTGTGGAGGTCGTGGTCGTTCAGTTAGAAGTAGCTGCCTTGCTGGTCATCGAGCGACTCGTGCGGCAGCAGCAGCAACAGCTACTTGCTGTGTTCAAAGGTGTCCATGTGGCTGGGAACGATTGATGTCGCGATCCTTGGCCAGCATAAGCATGACTTGACCACCTGGGCACCTTGGGGCATGCAGGGTGACTCGAGAATATTTATATAGGCTGAAACGCATGGCATGGAGCCATGCGAGCAGCGGTTGGTACTCAAAAGGCGAGCAGCGGTTGGTACTCAAAAGGCGAGCAGCGGTTGGTACTCAAAAGGCGAGCAGCGGTTGGTACTCCAGAGGTCCGTCACAAGTCCCCTGTATATCTCTCGGGGGTGATGCGCGTGGCGAGGGGAGATCCGGCTAAGTGCAACCCAGGAGGAGGGTATGTTCTGTCTCAGCAAGTGTGGCGGTGGTGTATGTCCAGTCTCAGGACTTCTCTTATGCCAGCACCCGAACAACGTCTGTCAGCATGACGCGGCACACCGGGCACTGCCCGAAGGTCCCGCTCACGGACGTGGCCGCCCCCGCTCGTTGCGCGCTCACGGGTTGACGGAGCACGCGGCGCGCGCACGTCGTGCAGCACACGCAGTGGCCGCACGGAAGAAACATGGCCCGCTTGCGCCGGCTCTCGCAGATAATGCACAGCGGGTGGCCCCCGAAGAAACTCTCTGTTGCGGCCTCATCCCCGTTCACGAGCTCCTCCTCTTCTTCCGGCTCTTCCTCAGCCGAAAGGGAAGGTTGGCGCGACAGCCTGGCTTTCAGGCGGGGCCAGTAGCCACCCTCCCCGAAGGCAATGTGCCACGCCCAGCGCGCCCACCAGCGCGTGCGGGGGCTGCGGCGCCACACCAGCCGGGTCACCGCGTAGACAAATATGCCCGCGGTCAGGGTGCTCAGCACCAGCGCCACCCAGCGGTACCTGTCGGCGTTCTGTTGCATGTCGTCAAGGACCTGAGCGCGCGTGCCCCGTGTCCTGCGCGCCCATACGCAAAAGACACGGCGGTTGCCCATGGCCAAATAATACATAGAGCTGAGGAGGACGGTAAGGTGAAGATGGAGGTTCTTCTCAATTGATGAACATGCAAGACGGGACGGTCCTAGACAAGTGGCCAATGAGGAAAAACGGTGACATGGCGCTGGATATCCCAGCCAACTGCCGACGTGACAACGCGTCTGGCAGCAGCCACGTATAAACACCGACAAACGGGCAACGTCTGGTACGCAGACGTTGCAGACGTCTGCTGCGCTACTTCAAAGTGTCTAAGTCCAGCGTTTGGCAAACCAGATGTATCCATCAATTTCACCCAAGGGGAGATAGAAACCGATCTCATCCTTGGAAAGGGGGGACATTCGTTGTGCACCCATTCATGGTGCAGGAAAAAAGAGCACACACAAACAGCGGAACAACCTGCCGTAGATACCAAACCCGGGAGCGCTCCACCTAAATTGGTTCTATACGATCCAAACGCTAATGGGCAGAACAAACCGCAACACACCGTGTTCCCAGAGCTGTGCCAAGCGGAAGGGCAGGAAAAGCCAACTGCCAGATGCTGCCCTCCCAACCTAAACCCTACACAGGTCACCAGGCACCAGGACGGATGAATGAATGAGACCTGTCAAATGAGTCAAGTCCACCAAAATTCCTCGAACCAATGGGTGCCCGCGCCGGCCCACTCACAGGAACCGTGGAAGCTCATGGGATGATGGCGAGATGACCCACTGCCCGTCCTTGGTACGCGACAAGTGGCCAAACGCGGTGAGAGGTGTGCCAGGCTGAAGGCCCCACTGCTGGAGGTGGCGAGCTACCTGCGGCGGCAAGCATGAGTGACAAAGAAATGGAACGAACATGTCATGAACATGTGATGGTGGACGCATCCAGAAGTAACCCTAGGCAGCCAAGGCCCATGAGCAGCTTGCAGGGTTGCCCCTAAAGAGGGCAGCGGCTATCTGCCAGCGAGACGAGACACAAAAGCACAGATACAGCCGCCTCTTTTCCCGTGACCTCGCAACACACACACACACACACAGACACAGACACACACACACACACACACACACACACACACACACACACACACACACACACACACACACACACACACACACACACACACACACACACACACACACACACAAGGGTACACGTCTGCTCACAGCGAGCGGTACTCGATCATTATTCAAGTAGACGAATCATCGCTACTTTCGCGACCCCACCTGCGCTCAAGTGCTAATCGACCCCTACTCGGACCCCAGCACTGCACCACTGGTCAAACAAACCAGCTGAAATGGCGGTTTCCTGGCAACATCAGGTTAATGCATCCAGCGGCACGGGCCACCCACCGGCACCCTGCCACCCAGCAGAAACCGCAGCGCGCTCACGGCCAAGCTGTCCCCATCCTCCAGCTTTATCTCCGTGTCGGAAAGCAGCTCTAACGGCAGCACGCCAAACCCTGGTTGCAGCGACTCGGTGTTCACCAGCAACAGGCCGCCCGTCTTGCCGCCCGTGCTGCCTGCGCTGCGAGTACTGCTGATGGCACTGCCGGTATGGCTGCCGGCGGCGCCACCATCCTGGGCCCCCTGGCCAGTCAGGAAGGCCGGGAGCGGTGTTTGCTGCAGCAGCCAGGCGAGGCAGCCCGGCTCCTTGCTGCTGGCGTCCTTGAGTGCAAACGGCCGCTTCTGCGAGGCGTAAAAGGGACCATGGTGGGAGCGAACGTGGGAGGATCCCATCAGCCATAAGGAGGTCGGACCACGACCCATGCCCTTTGGGGTGGATATGGCTTGCCCCGTCGAATTTGGGTGGCCGCGCGCATCATAAAGATCCCAACTAAAAAGGGTTATGTCCCTACACTCGATTACACTTGATAGCTTCCATACCTGACCCCAACACCTTTGCATACCTGACCCCAACACCTTTGCATACCTGACCCCATCACCTTTGCATGCCTGAGCCCATCACCTTTGCATACCTGACCCCATCACCTTTGCATACCTGACCCCATCACCTTTGCATACCTGATCCCAACACCTTTGCATACCTGACCCCATCACCTTTGCATACCTGACCCCATCACCTTTGCATACCTGACCCCATCACCTTTGCATACCTGACCCCATCACCTTTGCTACCTGATCCCATCACCTTTGCATGCCTGAGCCCATCACCTTTGCATGCCTGATCCCATCACCTTTGCATACCTGACCCCATCACCTTTGCATACCTGACCCCATCACCTTTGCATACCTGATCCCAACACCTTTGCATACCTGACCCCATCACCTTTGCATACCTGACCCCATCACCTTTGCATACCTGACCCCAACACCTTTGCATACCTGACCCCATCACCTTTGCATGCCTGAGCCCATCACCTTTGCATGCCTGATCCCATCACCTTTGCATACCTGACCCCATCACCTTTGCATGCCTGAGCCCATCACCTTTGCATGCCTGATCCCATCACCTTTGCATACCTGACCCCATCACCTTTGCATACCTGATCCCATCACCTTTGCATACCTGACCCCATCACCTTTGCATACCTGATCCCATCACCTTTGCATACCTGATCCCAACACCTTTGCATACCTGATCCCATCACCTTTGCATACCTGACCCCATCACCTTTGCATACCTGACCCCATCACCTTTGCATACCTGACCCCATCACCTTTGCATACCTGACCCCATCACCTTTGCATACCTGATCCCATCACCTTTGCATACCTGACCCCAACACCTTTGCATACCTGATCCCATCACCTTTGCATACCTGACCCCATCACCTTTGCATACCTGACCCCATCACCTTTGCATACCTGACCCCATCACCTTTGCATACCTGACCCCATCACCTTTGCAAACCTGACCCCATCACCTTTGCATACCTGACCCCATCACCTTTGCATACCTGACCCCATCACCTTTGCATACCTGATCCC
Source organism: Mesostigma viride (assembly GCA_009746045.1). Lineage (NCBI taxonomy): Eukaryota > Viridiplantae > Streptophyta > Mesostigmatophyceae > Mesostigmatales > Mesostigmataceae > Mesostigma > Mesostigma viride. Next base: position 3,332,198 of record RPFO01000246.1, read on the forward strand.
ATCACCTCATGAGCACATCCCACATACCAAAGAGGCAACCAGCGCAGGCCTGTCCCATCACGATTCGCGCCCCTTCACACTAATGGCCAGCGCCATGCCTGGAAGCCGATGGCTTGCACCACCCGTTGGAGATAAACAATGGACACCAAACACGCCTGCAAACGAACCACCCGTCAAGCCGCACACGTACGTCGACGCACCGCACTCTGCGCCTTATGTACCTGGAAGTTGACGATCATATGCACGGTAGACTCCCCCGTCCTGGGCAGGTGGACCAGCGACCAGCGAGCTCCGTACTGAGGGCCGTACAGCTGCCAGTATGTGGTCTGTCAGTATGTGGGGATATGGGGCATGTGGGTGGGGTGGGGCACGTTTTGGCCAGCAAGGTTTGCAAGGGAATCACATGTAGAACGTTGGCAAGCGACGACAAAACGCTGCCATGTGCTCCAACCACCACCACCTCACTCAATACTTCCCCCTCCCCCTCCCCCCTTTCCCCCCTAAGCTCACAGAGACAAACTGAAACACAAAAAAAATTGGCAATTAGTTTTTCTAATAATGCTGAGAGAATACACACAGCCGTTGCCAACCTGGGGACGCGTTGCCAGTGTCCGCTTGACCTGGGGACGTCTATTTCATCCTCTTCAGGCCCCTGGCAGCCGTCACCAGCGCACAAGTCAAGTAATGGAAGTGCGCACATGGACGCCCGCATGCCCGCTTCCCTTGCCTGACTGTTGCTACAGGTTACACATCCTAGTCCTTTGAGCAACTGCAACGACGCCTACATGCAGCAACGAGAAAATCCAGGTATGTAACTGTCAAGTGTGCAGGACAAGGCAGACCCTGCTTGACGCCATCGTGTTGCCAAGAATGCTGGCATCCTCTTAGACATGTGTCATGCGGCCGATCAACGGAATACCGTACAAAGCGTTGGGGAAAAGGCAGCGGGCCCGCCTTCTTCAACAATTCAATTTACTGAAGGCCAGCCGAGTATGCCACAAAGTATCCAAGAGCGTACTCCGCGGCATGCCTATGCACTTGACACGCAAATAGTTACTTACTTGCTTTAATTTATCCAAGAGGAAGGGGAGCAGTTCTCCGAGCACATACCTTGATGGACACTTGGTGAAGGAGAGATGACGGCCTTTCCGCGTTCCATAGATTCTTCAATGCTTCGGGTACGCATTTTTCTTGAAGCGTGTCGAACCCAGAACGGAGCCCGCATGCCTCGCCTTCCACCGCAATCAACGGGCCCAACTCCTCCGTCCCCGACTGCAATGCCGCGGAAGGAGGCACAGTGGAATCACCCGAACCGCCCGGCGCATCTCGGACAGCGCCAATGATTGCATTCGGCTCGCGAACGCTCGAAGATGTAAAAAAATTCTGTGCTGGTAAGCAGCTGGCAAGTCCACGCACGTTGGAGGCGGGGACAGCCTTAAGCAATTGCGTGGCCTTCTTATATTTCAAGTATTCCTTGTAAGACAAGCCAGCTATGACGGCAAGAATACTGCCCAGAATGGCCCCGTCGAACGAGAGGAGAAGTTCGAGTAAAACCTCCGGGCCCGACTCTTCAGACATCGGCGCTAAATGGCCACGAAGTAGCTAGCCCGATGAGCAAGCATGTGGGTATTGAGGCTTTTCAAACCTTCAGAAAACTACCAGTGGGAATAGTCTTGAGGAAGCTGCGAGTTTATGCATCCAAACGAGCGCGATACCTTTCTCCACTGATCGACATCTTGCACAACTGCTCAACGTTGAAACGCCGCAAACCGGGCACAGTAAGTCACGGGAGCAGCCATGCTAAGGTCGTTCCATAACACAGTATGCAGTGGCAACATCCACGAGGCGAGACAGTCGACAGACCGTGTACCGAGGGCGAGCCTAACAGTGAAGCCTTGTCTTTCTTCTCCGTAACGTCTCTCCTTACGACTTGACAGCATAACTCCCTGTCCAGGAATGACAGCCGACAGGCCGCTGAGGCCAGTCACCGACACTCGACAGAGTTTATTATTCCCACGCGTACAGTACACTTCAGGGCTGTAGGTCATTACTCATCAATTTTAAAATATCAAATACGTGCTCACAAGGCCAAAATTTATACTGTAATGAGCAGAAGAAGCATATTGCCGTCAGTCCGTCACCCTGGTGTTGTTGTTGTTGTTGCCCACGCCGCACATGGGCACCAGAGATTTGGAAACGGCCGTCACACTAATTTGAAGACGGGCGTGGGCAGCCTGACCCTTGAAGACTAGTAGTTGCTAGATAGTCGCTACGCGTACGTCCCGTAGCCGACTGGCCGGCATGTTTGGACACGTGGCACCGAATAATAGTGCATGTACTGTAGCTTCGCGGCATTAGATCACACGTCTTGGCTGCCCAGTAGGGTCTGGATTGCAAACATGGCAATGGCGTTCGGGGTTCACACCCCTTCGTAAAAAACACAGGGAAAGCGGAAAGCCACTTGCCAGGATCAGGAAATTTGAAATTCTCGGGCCTGTAATACCCTGATTTCACAAGAGCATTGGGCAACGCGTAGGGAGACCCAGAAGAGTTCACAGCTTGCATGTTGCGTAGAGAGCTTTCCCTCGTCCTATCCAAGCCATCTCTCCCTTGTACGAACGGACATTTAGAGCTCACGTTACATACCAAGGCATGACCGAGCGGATTAAGAAGTGACGTTATGTTAACACTTGAAAATGACAGAATTCTCTGATATGATTGCAGAAGTGGGCAGCATTCTGGTTGAATACCTGCCATTGCTTGACAGGATCAGATGTCGAAGCCTGTCCAAAGATTTCCTTCGTATTGTGGATGGCAGTTTGAGCCAGCTCAAAGCTGTCCGCTTGGAGTGTGACCTCCCCCTCAGCCATCCGAATCGGCAGGTGAAGGGCCTTTTGTGGCTGTCATGCAAATGCCCCGATCTTCAAAATGTGAGCATTTCAGGCATTGTTGACGCAGCATGTCGGCTACGAGATGGCCGTCCTCCCTGGGAAGTGCCCAGGCCTCTTCGGGGCCGGCGACCGAGCGAAGGTCAACCCATCGAAAGCGTGATTGGCGCGACGTGGGCGCGTTTGCGCCACCTGGACCTTTCCGCGTGGGGGCTGTTCACCGAACAAGGGGTAACCGCCATCGCCCGAGGTTGCCCGGAGCTGATCGTCCTGAACCTGTCGAACAACGCCCACGTCACCGACGCCGCGCTCACCATCGTCGCGGACAGCTGCCGCCAGCTCAAAGTCCTCAACGTCTCTGGCTGCCGCGATGTCAGTGACACAGGCTTTTTCGCCGTGGCGGACAGGTGTCGCGACCTGAGGGAGCTCCACGCCTCCAGCAAGGTCACCAACCGCGCCGTGCTCGCCCTCGCACGGGGCTGCACGCAGCTGACGGTGCTACGGATCCGCGACTCTCCTCACGTGACAGACGCCGGGATCACCGCGGTGGCACAGCACTGCCGCCAGCTCCACGTGCTTGACATCTCCCACTGCGGCGCGGTCGGGAACATCGGCCTGCTCTCCCTACTCGACACCTGTACCGAGCTGCGCCAGCTGTACGTGGCCGGCACATCCGTCAATAGCTGGTCCCTGGTGGCGCTTTCCGCGCTGCCTCTCTCCCTGTCTGCGCTTAGCCTCTCGCGAGAGCTGGGCGCCGCATTCCTCCTGCAATGCCCTCCCGTCGCACAATTGGCCGACCTCCAACACCTGGACCTTGGGGCGGGGGACGGCATGCCCACCCTGGACTGGTCGTTCGAGCGCGCCCCCCCGCTGAGATTGTCCGCGCTCGCTGGCACATGCCCCGATCTACGGTACTTGGACTTATCTGACCAGCATGTCCAGGGGGGCATCGCGGCGCTGGCGCCCAAGTGTCCGCAGTTGCGCACAGTTCTCCTCGCGAGGACATCGGCTGACAAGGACGACGTTCTGGCGCTGGCCACGCACTGCCGCCAGCTGCACACTCTGGACCTGGAGCGATGCTTCCCCGTGGGTGATGCCGCCGTGCAGCACCTGGCGAGGGGGTGCCCCCGGCTGGAACACGTGAACCTGGCGGCGTGCTTCAACGTGTCCGATGACGGCCTCATGGCGCTCGCAAAGCACTGCGCGCGCTTGGAGAGGGTCGTGTGGTCGGACTCGGGTATCACAAAGAGGGGGGTCGCAACCGCACGCACAAAGCTGCCCCGACTGCAAGCTTGATGTTGCATGGACCATTGACGTTGCATGGCAGGAAGGGAGAGCACATGTGCCAGTTCCTTTGATGATCAACGCGTGGCCTATCCGCCACCTAAGCGCTGTGACCCCTGGTTTCACCACTGAGTCATGAAATGTGGCAGCAATTCATGCACATTGGTTGTCTTAAGTGGGGTGCTTCGTTTTGACTTAAGCCCGTACTACAGGTTGCGTGTGCACGAGCAGTCGATTTTCCCCAGAGGGCTAGCTAGCACTGGACAAGTGCTTGCAAATGATCTGATCTATCCAATGCATATGTACCAGTTGCAGGATGAAAAGATGCAAATTTGTGGGCCAACTCATGCATGCCGCTAGCCGGGCCACAGTTATGCGATTCATATCGGCGAAGTAAGCATGCATGTGCGTGAAGCATCTTAAGTGAAGCATCTGTACGCAATTGTTGTATTTATGCAGTTGGTACATTGTACATGGATTAATTAATTAATTAATTAATTAATTAATTAATTAATTAATTAATTAATTAATTAATAAGCACGTGACTGCGTCACGTGGGTGCCAATACAGAGTAAAGGAACCTTCAACCCTATATACACAGCGAGAAGGAGGGAGGGCGCCCTAGCTTCTCTCACTGCCGCAGGTGGGCAGGCCACAGAGCGCTCTCTCCACGGCATGGTGCCGGGGCGCAACACTGTGGGTGCAATACAACCAGTGCAATATACCATAGGTAGGCTGACGCATAGCTTATGTATAGCTGTGACGCTAGCTTTTGTATAGCTGTGCTGATCTTCCCCACCTATGACAGGCTCCCCTTAGCTGGGTGTTGCCTGAAACTCTGGGTGGTGCAGGTGCCCTCGTGCACCTAGAGCAAGCGTTGTTTACATTCCCACCCTTGCACCTGGGAAGTAGCTTAGAATGTATGATAGCTAGGCCATATGCCCCTTCTCTGGGCTATGTGCTACATATGTACTCCCAACGGAGTTATGTTACAATTCAATTCAATTCAATTCAATAGCTTATGCTACAAATGTGAGGTGGGCTCAAGACGTCGGCTAATAGGCGCAAGCTGATGGCCACAAGGTGCCAGAGCTAATTGAAGGTACTATAACGCTGTGCGCTAATATCGGTCCAAGTGCTGTAATGCCTAAGCTATCCCATAATCGATTGCCCCCATCTAGACAACTAGCTGGAGTGCTCTATCCCGGGGAAGCCCGGGGGGGCTTCCACAGTTTCTTGTTGACATAGAGGTCCCCGCCCCGCCAGTACATTTGGGGCTTCTCGGGCTTGGTCTTGTGGCGGATGTAGTCGGGCCACTGATCGCGGCGTTGCTGCTGCTGGGCTGGCGTCAGGTCGTCGTCAAGCGACCAGGAGGTGTTCACCAGCTTCTTGCGGCGAGAGAGGAACCGAACTCGAGCTGTGATGTCGCTGAAGGTGAGGACCACTGGAGGGGGCCCAGCCTTGGCCCGTGGATGGGGCAGGCGGTAGGCGCCCTGCAGTATCGCACCTGGCAGCTGCATGCACGCCAAGAGCTGTTTCTGCAGCTCGATCGTCGAGAAGAGAGTCGGGGGTCTCCTCCGGCGGCATGTCGAAGCGCCTGAGGATGACCCGGCAGCGGCGACGGTCGCGGTCAGCGGCCTCGCGGCGCGTGTCTTCCAGCTCCTGGAGCTTGGTGGTGATGGCGGTCGTGGTAGAGGATGCCTGGTGGCTCTTGAGCAGGTCCGCCCAGGAGGCGCGAGTCGAGGGGTCAACGCTAGCCCTACCAGCAGGTTGGGCGGCGATGGTGGCCGTTCGCTCGGCGATCTCGGGGACCTGCGTGGCCAGGGCGTCTACCTTGGCAGCAACTGCCTCACGTTTCACGGTGCCTTGGCTGACTCGGCCTTCCACCTGGTTAAGGCAGGTGGTCACAGTGGCTGTGGCCTCGGAAACTTTGGTGGCAATGTGCTCTTGCGTAGCAGTAAACTGAGGCTGGAGCTTAAGGGCGACTCTGGCTTCAATGTTGTTGACCTTGGCCGAGAGAGTGTTGAGTGGGCCGTCGGGCGTGTTCAGGGCGGCGAGCTGCTCAGCCATCGGCGCCAGCTGCTCCGCCACTGCAGCTCGGATGGAGTCCGTGCTGGGGGAGGTGCTGCTCTGCGGGGATGCTGCAGCTGAGCACTGTGGCTGCCCGTCTGCGCTCATGCAGGAGGCTCCTGAGGCCAGCGTAGCCAATCTGGGTGATGTCCTGGGCGTCGCAGCGCAGGTAGCTGCACATGATGACTGCCTTCAAGTACGCCTCCGGTTCTTGAAGCAGCCATTCCCAGGCGGGCTTGCTGACCTTGTCGCCAGGGGTAGGCAGGAAAAGTTCGTCATGGCGGGCCAGGAACTTGATAACATCGTCACATTGTTCCTTCGTGAGCGTAAAGATTTCCAAGATGCAAAAATCCCGCTGGCCGGCGCCGAAGCGGCGGACGTCCCATTTGGTATGGGAAGTTCGGGTTTTCTTGGGAATGGGCGACGAATTTGGCGTAGAGCACTGCGTCGAGGGAGGCAGACCGGGGGGGGAGAGCTTCGATCAGCGCGAAAAGGTTGGCGTCCGCAGGAGTTGATGTCGCACGTGCTGCTGTCGACGGGAATGCCGACGACAGCTCAAAATGTTCGTCAAGGCTGCATTTTGGTGGCATTTGCAAAATACTGCGTTACAACCGTAACCGATTATACTAGCAGATGCGTCTTGAGAAGACGCATCTGATGCAAGTAGCCTGACTGAATTTGGGGCTCAGACGTAAAAGTTCTGAGCTCCGCCGTCAGCCATGTCCGCTCGTGGCTCGTGGCTCGTGGACATGGATAATATTAAGCTTGCATGAGCCAGCTAATGCATATAGCTATCGAGTGTATACGCATGGTCACAAATTAGTATAATTTTATAGTACGTTGTCTCATTATATATACCTGCACCGGGCGCATGCCTCCATCTATTCGCATGTGCGCGGCTACACGTAATAATGTATGTAACGTTGTATGTAACGTACGTGGCGTGCAGATCGCGATACATGCATGCATTGATCATGCAATTAATCAACATGGTAGCTAGCCGGGATAATTAATCATATCATAGTTACAGAGTCAATGTTGGTGTTAATTAGAGATAGAGCAGGCATGCAGCATGTGCACATATGTATAACATGCAGGCCTGCAGTGCATGCGTGCATGCACAAAAAACAATAGAAAACACATACTGCATTTGAATAAAGTCATTGAAAATATCAGAATTTGATTTATTAGCACCGAGAAAAAAGCACACAAAGATCCTAAGTAATCAGGACATGTGTCATTGATAGAGCTGCGTAGATCACCGAGATTGACGCACAAAGTAGGGATTGACAGCAATTAACATGCACTTGGACTTCCTTAGTCCATATCAGCAGCTGTAAATATCTGCTCAGTCCCAATCCATCAGCCATGCAGCCTAGCTGTGGGGCTCCACATGCAGCCTTCATTCAATGTGCACGTCTGAACATCCAATCCTATGGTGCCACATTGCCGAACGCATACCAGCTGGTTGTCTCAGTGATACAGCTGGTACATTCCAATTCAAGCCTCAAGGCCTCCTGGCAATGGACACGTTGTCCCTGCCTTCGATCCCATGACCAAAGATGATCCTTCAGCATTCTCCACAGCATCCTGTGTGTCCTGCAATGTCCCATGCTGTTTAGCTGCTGCTGATGCTAATGGCAATCATGGGCAGCCCTTCTGGCCATCATACGTGCTATGTTTCACCCGCTGGCTGTTCATCCCACCAGCTCACTAGTGCGGCCACGCCGCACTTCCGCGGTAAGTGCCTGGTTTGCGGTTCCAGTCTTCGTACTTGCTGGAGTGGTTGGGGTCGTCATGCCAGACAAACTCGTACTGCAAGAGGGAAGCCGGAGGAAGCAAGGGTGGAGAGACCAGCCACACCAAGCAGGTCAGAGACAGTCGCCCTGCTGCACCCGATACGGCAAGGCCGATAGAAGATGTTCGAGATTACACATTAAGGATAACTCACATCTTAAGTGAATGGCAGTTCAAGGGCTGCATGGAACTCAGCTACAGTCGTCCACCTGCTCTCTGCCACCCCGCAGCTTTCACACAGCTTTGTCTAGTCCAAATTCTTCAGCAGCTGCCGGGCTAGACACAGACCGCACGGCGGCCAACAAAACGAATACGGCCAAAGTCCGTCGGCAACAATCCTAAACCAGGAGGTAGCACACTGGATCTAATTACTCAACTGCACCCGAAGGCCATGATTTTTGAAAACAATCGGCGCCCCCTGGCTATCCCATAGTAGACTCATTCCCTCAAACAGCCCATCTTAAGCAACCGCACTGTAGCACGCTCCCGGGGCCCTGCTCCCTGTGAGCAAGCCACCTGGCACACCTGCTGGTTCCCGTGCCTGGTGATCCCGGAGAAGACCCGCACGTGCATGCACCATGCCCTCGACTGGAAACATACGCGTGTGAGTTTGAGCAGCTATCCGCAAATTGCTGACGACTTGGATGTGCACAACACGTCGCCTTTAAGTGCACAAAACTCTCATGCACCTTGCCTATGATTGCTTGTGTGTGCGCACGCACCTTGCCAATTACAATGGTGTCATTCTCCTTCACCCCTTGACGCTTGAGCTCCTTGTTGACACCCGACACCTGCAACACCAGCTGGAAGCGCTTGGCCGCCTCGTAGTACCTGCACGCATGCATGGTTGCGGGTGCCAGTCAATCACATGCGAGTAGACCAGCAGGGAGTACCTATGAGAATCCGCAACAACGTGCGCATGCACATGGACAGGCACAAACACACGTGGGGGAAACTCCACACAGATCATCTGTGTCAACGGCCACCTTCTGGCACCTACAGGCACACGCAACAGCGCGCACGCGTGGCCACGGGCGAGTACGAGCGGGCATAATGGGCGTGTGCACTCGGTAACCGCATCCATCGAAGGCCAACCAGTCGTGGGCAGGTCGCTAGTGGGCACGTGTGCCGCTGTTCATGCCGAGCAATCTCAGAAAAAGGCACAGCCACGTTCATAGCTGAAAAGAATGGCAAGGTGACGTGCCCATCCCGACCTGCACCCCTACCCATCCTCTTGCCCCCATGTAGCCGCCCATCACGGGCAAGTACCCTCCTGGCCAGCTCGTTGCTGCCTCAAGGTCCACCTTTCTGCCTTGGATATTACTACAAGATTCTAATAATACATTATATCCATACACAATGGGCGCAAGCTTCCCCACGCACAGTTTGAACGAATGCGTCTCTTCCCCCTTGTCAAGTGCCGCTGCCCTCCTCCCCCTCCTCCAAATGTGCTTTCTGCGACTCCCCCCACCACAACCACACTCAAGTCCCCTGCCCCCAGGCGGCGCGACTCACTCCCAGTTGGTCATCTGCACGAATCGCTCCAGGCCCGCGCCCCGCACTTCCCACACGCGCTCCTCATTGTCGTACTCGATCGCGAACGTGCGCACGTCGGGCCCCCGCGGCCGCAGCGAGCGCTTGGCCTTGGGCGTGCAGTCCTCTGGGGGGAGGGGAAGGGGGGAAGGGGGGAAGGGGGGAAGGCGATGAGAAGAGGGATAGGCGAGGGCGGAAAGGGGCGGGAAGGGGATAGAATTATGATTTGTAGGTGGGGGATGGCAGATGCCAGGAAGGAGGGGTTATGACGACGCGAGGATAGGGATAGGAGGGAGTCAGAAGCAGATAGAATGGGAGAGGCAGGGATGGGAGCCAAAGGCAGCCACACATGTGCTGAACCCACCGATGGAGGCATACCGCGGGCAAAAGACGGTCGTGAGGGAGGGCAGGCCGAGGGGACAGGCACGCGGATAGGCACACCAGATAACGCAACGGGCAAAGCTCAGACATAAATATCAGGAACGGCAGTCGGGGGATTCCGAAAAACATGCTGGCAAGCGGCAATTGATAGTAGTAAATAAATTGTACGAATAGATAATGTGTAGGAACATGTGGCTAGGCTCTGCAGCGACCGAGGCAGTAGGGGAGGAGATAGGGATGTCCCAGAAACTGTCTCGAGTTCATAGGCAAGAATGGAGAGCACGTCCGGAAGCAAACAGTAGCAAGTACAGGACATATCGTATCTGATAAACATTTTGCCATCAAGTGCACGCACCACGCCCTACCCATCGGCTTCCATAGGCCCCGCCGACCTGCCCGCGCATAAGTCATTCCAAACCTTCCGCTGCGGCAGCTGCATCCAGCTCGTTCCTTTTTCCGCAACCCCACATGCAAATCCTACCTAAACCCCCTTCCAGTTCTTACCATTACCCCCTCCCCCTCACACACATACAGCCATCCCCCCCTTGGCCCCCTTTGGTTGCCGTTCTCCCCTCACCTTCCATGGTCCCCCCTTTGTCCCCTCACATCCCGCAGTCCCCACCCCTGTCCCCTCACATCCCGCAGTCCCCACCCCTGTCCCCTCACATCCCGCAGTCCCCACCTCTGTCCCCTCACATCCCGCAGTCCCCACCCCTGTCCCCTCACATCCCGCAGTCCCACCCCTGTCCCCTCACATCCCGCAGTCCCCACCGCTGTCCCCTCACATCCCGCAGTCCCCACCGCTGTCCCCTCACATCCCGCAGTCCCCACCGCTGTCCCCTCACATCCCGCAGTCCCCACCGCTGTCCCCTCACATCCCACGCTTCCCACCCCTGTCCCCTCACATCCCGCAGTCCCCACCTCTGTCCCCTCACATCCCGCAGTCCCCACCCCTGTCCCCTCACATCCCACAGTCCCCACCGCTGTCCCCTCACATCCCACAGTCCCCACCGCTGTCCCCTCACATCCCGCAGTCCCACCGCTGTCCCCTCACATCCCGCAGTCCCCACCGCTGTCCCCTCACATCCCGCAGTCCCCACCGCTGTCCCCTCACATCCCGCAGTCCCCACCGCTGTCCCCTCACATCCCGCAGTCCCCACCGCTGTCCCCTCACATCCTGCAGTCCCCACCGCTGTCCCCTCACATACCACAGTCCCCACCGCTGTCCCCTCACATACCACAGTCCCCACCGCTGTCCCCTCACATCCCGCAGTCCCCACCGCTGTCCCCGCACATCCCACGCTTCCCACCCCTGTCCCCTCACATCCCACAGTCCCCACCCCTGTCCCCTCACATCCCACAGTCCCCACCTCTGTCACCTCACATCCCGCAGTCCCCACCGCTGTCCCCTCACATCCCGCAGTCCCCACCGCTGTCCCCTCACATCCCGCAGTCCCCACCCCTGTCCCCTCACATCCCACAGTCCCCACCGCTGTCCCCTCACATCCCGCAGTCCCCACCCCTGTCCCCTCACATCCCGCAGTCCCCACCGCTGTCCCCTCACATCCCGCAGTCCCCACCCCTGTCCCCTCACATCCCACAGTCCCCACCGCTGTCCCCTCACATCCCACAGTCCCCACCCCTGTCACCTCACCTTCCACGGTCCCCACCGCTGTCCCCTCACATCCCGCAGTCCCCACCGCTGTCCCCTCACATCCCACAGTCCCCACCCCTGTCACCTCACCTTCCACGGTCCCCCCCGCGTTGACCACGTCAGCTTCCGACGGCTCCAACTGCGCCAGCATGTCGCGCACTGCCCGGATAAGCTCGGCCCTGCCGTCGCCCGTCACTGCACTCACAGGGAGCGCCACGTGTCCCATCTCCTCCAGCTCGCGCTGCACCTCGGGCCACTTCTCCGCCGCCTCTGGCACATCCATCTTGTTGTAGGCCACGATCTGGCACACGCCACCAAGTCAACAAGACGCCAAGTCACCAGCGTACGCCACACAACCCACCGACACCCACAGATAGGCCATGCCCTTAGGCCACTAAAGCGGAGACCATGACACAAAGAGCGGGCATACAAGACATCCGCATCGTCGAGAGTATCGCCCCACCAGAGCGCAAGACATGCCACCGAGGGCAGACGCCGCATCACCCAGGCGGACAGACAGAAAAATATATTTGCTGAGAATGGTGCATTCCGGAATGATTCAATAAACATATAAAACTATGGAACAAACCTTCGAAGGATGACTACGCTAGAGATGACATGGATGCAAAGAAACCACGGACGAGGCCACCACAGGTTCAGCAGGCATGATGAGCCGCTCTATACGACCGCATTTGGCACGCCCACCTGGGCTTGTGCATGGATATGACACCCCTCGTGTCCAGCAACACTACATCCTTATGGCCTGCCCACCACGGGCTTGTCTAGCAGCAGCACACACCATGGCAGCAATGATGGAAAGCTTCACTCACCATGGGCTTGTCCAGCAGCGTCGGGTTGAACAGCTCCAGCTCTGTGACCACCGCGTCAAAGTCACCCACCGGGTCAGGGCTGGTGCCGTCCACCATGTGCACCTGGGGGCGGGGGGGAGGAGAGGGAGCAAGGGTGGAGAAGTGCAGGGGGCAGGGGGCGAGGGTGGAGGGGGCGACAGTGGAGAGGATCGCAATGTGCATGCACAAGTGGCAAGTTCAAGGGGTCCACGGTGAGAAACTTACCGAGGCAGAGGTCAGCATGCACAAAGGGAAAAACAATTTAGGTGTCACCAAAACTCTCAACGAAGGTATGCATCCCGATGCATTGCCATTTACTTTGATGCACAGTCCACCGGAGTCCACCTCTGCTCATGGCTCACATTACATTCAGGCCGATCCGCACGCATGTAAAGCCGCGCGGCTCATGATGCACAGGCATGGCCAGCAATATTACCCATGGGGGAACACAGGGGCAACCCCCACGCACGCCATTCTGCCTACACAGACCTCGAGTGGCTGCTGCAGTAAGCGTGGCAGCCAGGGGGGCCGCCCCTTCAGAGGCACACACATAACACCCGTCAAACAAAGACATCCTCGCGTGAACCTGGCCGCCCCTGTGTTTGCTAAGTCTACACTTCATGAACGGCAGTCCGTCTTCCACACTTGATCTCCACTTGAACAGAAGGGTCAGCCGCAAAACGTGCAGTGCCTTGACTCTCCAGTGCCAGGACAACGCAGCCACTGAGATCATCCGCAGATGATTCCACCGAATCCACCTCAGCAACCTCGCTCATCCCCCATCTCCTCCGCGCCCCCCCCCCCCATCAAACCCCCCAATCTCAGCCCGCCCCAATTCTCACCAGCACACGGCAGCGCTCACAGTGCCGCAAGAACTCCAGCCCGAGGCCCCGGCCCTGGTGCGCGCCTGCACCGAGGGGGCAGGACGGGACGCAAGGGGAAGCGCAGACATTAGGAAGAGTGCCAGATGGCAGGCATGATAGGGCCCTCAGCGGCACGCACGTGGGTTTACACGTAGACTGTGTCACGTGAGCATATGTCCTCTGTACTAAGTAGGCGAAACCGGCTTGCACTCATCTACAGAATCCATTGTTTATTGCACTCCTGCGTGCAGTGATGAGATGTAAGGGGTAAACCTTCCTCGCATGGCGATGTGGACACTTGGCCCATTCCGGTCTCAAGACATCAGCCGGTCATGCGACCCAACCTGCTGAGTGGGTTTCCACACATGCACGGAGAATGCGCCAGGTGTCCTGCCCGGCGGGAAAAATACGGCGATGCGACCCAACCTGCTGAGTGGGTTTCCACACATGCACGGAGAATGCGCCAGGTGTCCTGCCCGGCGGGAAAAATACGGCGCTACGGGGGAATGCCAGCAGCCTCAACGTACTATCTTTGCCTACCAATGAACTAGGCTTCATTATCATCCATGTACTAGTGCTATGGATTCCAGATGTGCTAGCTTTGTCTATTAATAGATGTACGGCATTGGCCCCCACATCTCTACCTTGCACCCAGGCGCCGACGTCATCCGGCGTGCTGTGAGGTTTCGTCCGCAACATTATCGCAAGCCGTAGCGGCACCCTTAATGTGCCATGCAGCACGCTCTAATGTGTCGCACGGCGCCAAAACGTCTACGGTGTGGCCCCACCCCACCTTCCAACAGCCCCGGGATGTCCGCAAACACCGTGCTCATGTAGTCCTGCTCGCACACGCCCAGGTTGGGCACCAGCGTGGTGAACGGGTACGCCGCGATCTTGGGCTTGGCCGACGTGACCTGCGCCCGTGAGGGTGACGGGAGGCAGTGACCGATGAGAGTGATTGCAGAAGGTGATGGGTGAGAGTTTCGGGAGACAGTGATGAGAGACAATTACGGTGAATGTGATGGGTGATCGTGACCGCGGACAGCACAGTGGCAGCGGAGGATATGAAGGACTGGCATAAGGTAATGTGCAAAAGAGATAGAACACATCGTGACAAGCGCCATTGACGGATGTGGTAGCATCACGAGGACAGTGCAATCGCAGCCGGTAGAATTAAGGGGTGGCATATGCCATGGTGCAGTGTGGGGTTAGCCAAGGGGGCCCTTTGCCATGATGCAGTGTGAGGTCCGCGGATGACAGTGTGGTGGTCTACAGCGCAGCCGTGCGCGATGGCACCTGCAGTCTTTGCCTGCAGGGGACAGGCCCACGAGGTACACGTTTGGTACACCCTGAGGATGTGGGATAGGTGACCTTCCCAGCCACAAGTCACAAAAGGCGTGCGAGGACCTCCGACGGTCTGCTGCACGTTGTGGTAAGACATGGCCACTCATCCCCTATACGCATATGCATACCAAATGAGAAGGAAAAGTATGGAGCCATTGGGTTGACAGAAAAATATCCATTTGTAGCCCTTGGAAGTGCCCTACCACTCGACCCAGCAAAAAGTGTGTGTACACGAGACATCAAGGGAAGTATGATGACCGCAACGACATGACTCTGAGAATTGGGAGGAACAGGCAGCGCAAGTATGCCACGCACCGCACTGAGCATCGTGCTCTTGCCCGCGTTGGGCACGCCGATAAGGCCCACATCCGCCACCAGCTGGCGCAGGGGGAAGCCACGGGAGTTAAACAGTGGGAAGCCACGGGAGTTAAGCACGGGGCAAGACGGGAGCAAACAGTGGGCGAACGGGGGGCAAACAGGGGGCCGGCATGGGGCAAACACAGAAGGAACACACGAAGACGGACGCAGGGGTCGCTAGAGAAAGGGGTCAGGAAGGGAACCCCTAGCAAAATTCCGACTGTGACAGATGCTAGGGTGACGC
Source organism: Mesostigma viride (assembly GCA_009746045.1). NCBI lineage: Eukaryota > Viridiplantae > Streptophyta > Mesostigmatophyceae > Mesostigmatales > Mesostigmataceae > Mesostigma > Mesostigma viride. The sequence continues at coordinate 3,347,461 of RPFO01000246.1, forward strand.
TGTCAAGGCAAGCCTGCTGCACGTGGGTGCAGCAAATACGCAGCAGCACGTGCCAGCAAATAAGCAGCAGTACGTGTCCGGAAGACATTGACTGTGGACTCGCCAGACAGCCGCTAGACGTGACTGTGACACAGACATAGTACAACATTGGCCACTTGACACCAGGACAACCTCAACAAACGTTTGCTTGGTGGTAAAGGCAAGGCCACCCACGAGACTGCTGCTGAGCTGGCTGACAAAGCCGATTCTTCAACCCAGAGCTCATATCCCCAAGGGGACACAGGTCCAAGGGAGGCGCCATAAGGTGCTGCGCCCCTGCGCCAGGTGGCGGCCTCATGCGCTGCTGGCTCTTACGAAACATGAGAGATCCGCCAGAAGTGGGTAACCAGCCGACATGGTCACAGCTGCCAGAATCATGCGCACAGGTGCCTGCACCCAAGCCCTGCTGACTCAACGAGCAATGTCTGTATGGTGAAGGGCCAATACTAACTAATGCGATTTGCTGTTACGGGGCCAGAGTCTCCCAGTGCGAAGCCTGGCACACTGAGCCTTGACTTGATACGGTGTGCGAACATGCCCACGTGCAACCGCGAGGACACACCAGGGCGAGCGTGCTTCCGTGAGCCAAGCAGCCACAGCCATACCAGGGCAGAGAGGACAAAACAGGGATGATGGCCATGTTACGTGCGCCAGTAGAAAGCAGGAGAGGCGGACGGGGGACGGGCAGGCTTGGCGGGGGGCCTAAGGGAGGGAGCGAGGCAGATGGCATACAGATGCACGCATCCTTCCCTCCACGTTTGTATGCATGTGTGGCTCATACCCCCCCTTCCCATCTATCTACTCACATGAGCTTCACCGCCCCATCTCCCTCTCTACCCACCTCCCTCTCTACCCACCTCCCTGTCTACCCACCTCCCTCTCTACCCACCTCCCTGTCTACCCACCTCCCTGTCTACCCACCTCCCTCTCTACCCACCTCCCTCTTTACCCACCTCCCTCTCTACCCACCTCCCTCTCCACCAACCTCCCTCTCTTCTCGCTACACATGAACGCGTGCTCCTCGCGGCCCCACCTTCATCTCCAGGTCCAGCCACAGCTCCGCGCCCTCCTCCCCGTTCTCCGCGATCGTCGGCGCCTTATTGCGGCTGGGGCAGCATGGGCAGGAGTTTGCGTGAAGCGAGGTAACAAGCAGACGCCGGGTGAGCCCACATAAGAGTACCTCACTTGGGGGCGATCCCTGGGGGAAGGGTGGGATTCTGGGATGCCTCGGTACGGCGCAGGCGCACTGGCACGCTGGCGAAGCAGCGTAGAGTGAGACGATGCTACTCATGCGTTATGGTGACACGATAGCGGCGGGCAGCGGCAGTGACCGTTTCGTGACAGACGGGGGAGCAGGAGAGGGCCGGCTTCACGATCTAGGGAACGCGCCTGCGCTCTGGAAAGTCAGGCGGTCCCCCCGTGAGATTTTAAGGCGAGAGCATGGGATGGCGCATGAGAGTGTGTGGCGGCTCCAATGCTCGGGTGGGCAGAACAAGGGGTCCCGTTGTTGTCTTACATAGCCACTTGACCCCGTGGACGAGACCACGCCTCTGGCGGAAGCAACTGCCGCACGCTGCCGTTCTGTGCCTTCAGTTGTACACTAGCAGACCACCTAGCACTAGCACACACCAGCATACACCAGCATTCCCACTGGCATGATGGTGCCAGCGACCAACACGTTCATTTCCTTCTCTGCTTGCACTCAATGCTCCTTGCACTTTTTGCACGAACCCAATAAGGCATACATCAATAGGGGAACGTATGAACAGCACGCAGGCGTAAGGGATACAGCTGATAGCTGTCTCCCCGGCCCTCTGTCAGCACTGAGCGTGGCACCTGCCAAGGCTGAACTGCTGGGAGTCGTCCGGCAACTAAAAACAGAGCATTTGGCAAGTACCCGGATTTGAAGGACGAGTTTCCGCGACCGCCGGCGCCACCCTCCAGGATCACGTGGGACTGGAACCAAAGAGAAAAAAGGGAGAGGCAGGAATAGAATTAGGGGGCAGACAGGCCATGAGCAGTGATGCATCAAGAACCAATCACTTACCATTTAAATCTCAAGCTCATTTTGAGGATAAAAAAAATTTGGTTAAACGTTTTGTTGCCCTTAGGGTAACTATAATGTGACTGCCCCACCCCCCATCCCCAGGTACATTACTTGAGGCCTGAGGGTAGTTCCGCCTGATAGTGAGGCCCTAGCTGGGCCCCGCCCCCAACTGCTATGGGCTGACGCGTCGCCAACGGCGGTGTGTCAGCCGTCCGACGCGCCGCCAACGGTGGCGTGTCAGCCGTCTGACGCGCCGCCAACGGCGGCGCGTCAGCCGACTGACGCGTGCCAAAAACCCTTACTAAAACACTGACTCTATCCATTCCCTATCCATTCCCTATCCATTTCTTATCCATTCCCTATCCATTCCCTATCCATTCCCTGTCCATTCCCTGTCCATTCCCTATCCATTTTGTCTTTGGCCGAACGGTGCGGTAGTCCATCTAATCGAAGACCCTGTTTTTCCCGTTTGCCCGAGCTCATCAACACGTGCTAGGTTACTAATACATACACCATACCAGCTCTGCATACGATACCAATGCCAGCTCATCAAAACGCGCTGGGCTACTGATATGTATTAATGCGTTTTATGCCGTGCAACACCAACACCAGCTCACATGGCACCGTCCGATGCGAACAAAACCTGTTACCCACCACCCGTGGCAGGTTGTCTTGCTGTTCCATGGACTCACGCTGGCCTGTCAGTGCCACCCTACTGTGCCTGCCGGCTCGTGCTGCCAACGTTGCGCCGACCTGTTCGCTCTGTGCTCACCTGCCCGTGCCGCTACAATGCACTCACCTGTCGGTGCCACCAAACGGTGCTCACCTGTCCGTGTTGTTGTAGTGGACCTCACCTGCCCGTGCCGTTGTAGTGAACCTCACCTGCCCGTGCCGTTGTAGTGAACCTCACCTGCCTGTGCCACTGTAGTGGACCTCACCTGCCCGTGCCACTGTAGTGGACCTCACCTGCCCGTGCCGTTGTAGTGAACCTCACCTGCCCGTGCCACTGTAGTGGACCTCACCTGCCTGTGCCGTTGTAGTGAACCTCACCTGCCCGTTCCGCTGCAGGGAAGCTCACCTGCCCGTTCCGCTGCAGGGAAGCTCACCTGCCCGTGCCGCTTGAGGTCGACAATGATGTCATCCTCGTCCGCGATGCGCACGACAGTGCCGACCGGGACTGGTGGCAGGTACAGCAAGAGGTACAGAAAGAGGTGCAGTAACAGGTACAGTAAGCAGGTACAGTAAGAGGTGCAGTCGGAGGTGCAGCCGGCAAGTATAGTAACAGGTACAGTCGGCAGGTACAGTAAGAGGTGCAGTGAGAGGTGCAGTCGGCAGGTACAGTAAGAGGGGCAGTGAGAGGTACAGTAAGAGGTGCTGTAAGAGGTACAATAAGCAGGTACAGTAAGAGGTGCAGTAAGAGGTGCAGTAAGACATGCAGTCGGCAGGTACAGTAAGAGGTACAGTCGGCACGTACAGTAAAAGGTGCAGTCGGCAGGTACAGTAAGAGGTGCTGTAAGAGGTGCAGCCGGCAGGTACAGTAAGAGGTACAATAAAAGGTGCCGTAAGAGGTGCCGTAAGAGGTGCAGTCGGCAGGTACAGTAAGAGGTACATTGACAAGTGGATGAAGGGGGGGGGAGGACAGGGATGGGTGGCGACAGCAGCAGAGGGTAAGGAGGAAGGGGAAGATGGAGGGAGTGTTGGAGCGGGTGTCAATTACAAAACGACATGAGTCGACAACCACGCGTGCGACAGAATGCAACGAACTAGTTCATGCCACCCCAGAATACTCTACGACATAGGCCATACGGCAGACACAAGCGCCACATGTGAACAGCGGTGGGGGGTGCCACGGCAGCAGAAGAGTGTTAGAGAAGGCCATTTGGAAGCACGCTCTGGTATGGCGAAGCAAAACGAGATGACCGATGCGCCCATGGACTACAGCTCGGGGGACGCCCTAAGCTGTACCCCCTGCCCAATGACACGGTGTCAATCATATGAGGCATATTACGCCAGAGCATTAAATTAAACAGGGCAGCCAAGTCCTTGCCCGCACACCTTCAATGCCCATGCCCTTGCCAACCCACCTTTGATCACCACCTCCTTGCCCGCACACCTTCAATGTTCATGCCCTTGCCAACCCACCTTTGATCACCACCTCCTTGCCCGCACACCTTCAATGCCCATGCCCTTGCCAACCCACCTTTGATCACCACCTCCTTGCCCGCACACCTTCAATACCCATGCCCTTGCCAACCCACCTTTGATCACCACCTCCTTGCCCGCACACCTTCAATGTTCATGCCCTTGCCAACCCACCTTTGATCACCACCTCCTTGCCCGCACACCTTCAATGCTCATGCCCTTGCCAACCCACCTTTGATCACCACCTCCTTGCCCGCACACCTTCAATGTTCATGCCCTTGCCAACCCACCTTTGATCACCACCTCCTTGCCCGCACACCTTCAATGCCCATGCCCTTGCCAACCCACCTTTGATCACCACCTCCTTGCCCGCACACCTTCAATGCCCATGCCCTTGCCAACCCACCTTTGATCACCACCTCCTTGCCCGCACACCTTCAATGCCCATGCCCTTGCCAACCCACCTTTGATCACCACCTCCTTGCCCGCACACCTTCAATGCCCATGCCCTTGCCAACCCACCTTTGATCACCACCTCCTTGCCCGCACACCTTCAATGCTCATGCCCTTGCCAACCCACCTTTGATCACCACCTCCTTGCCCGCACACCTTCAATGCTCATGCCCTTGCCAACCCACCTTTGATCACCACCTCCTTGCCCGCACACCTTCAATGCTCATGCCCTTGCCAACCCACCTTTGATCACCACCTCCTTGCCCGCACACCTTCAATGCCCATGCCCTTGCCAACCCACCTTTGATCACCACCTCCTTGCCCGCACACCTTCAATGCCCATGCCCTTGCCAACCCACCTTTGATCACCACCTCCTTGCCCGCACACCTTCAATACCCATGCCCTTGCCAACCCACCTTTGATCACCACCTCCTTGCCCGCACACCTTCAATGCCCATGCCCTTGCCAACCCACCTTTGATCACCACGTCCTTGCCCGCACACCTTCAATGCCCATGCCCTTGCCAACCCACCTTTGATCACCACCTCCTTGCCCGCACACCTTCAATGTTCATGCCCTTGCCAACCCACCTTTGATCACCACCTCCTTGCCCGCACACCTTCAATGTTCATGCCCTTGCCAACCCACCTTTGATCACCACGTCCTTGCCCGCACACCTTCAATGCCCATGCCCTTGCCAACCCACCTTTGATCACCACCTCCTTGCCCGCACACCTTCAATGCTCATGCCCTTGCCAACCCACCTTTGATCACCACCTCCTTGCCCGCACACCTTCAATGCCCATGCCCTTGCCAACCCACCTTTGATCACCACGTCCTTGCCCGCAGCGCCATCGCAGTTCTTGCCGCCACCGTGCGCGCCGCGGCCCGCCTTGAAGTGGACCGTCCGCCGGAACTTTGGTGGGTGGCACACAATGTGGGGGCACCCCATTATTGATTGCATAGGTCAGCTGTCCCATTCATAGTCCTCCTGGGAAAATGGGACATGATTAGAAGGGGGGGCTCATTCGGTTGCACTTACCCAGCAAGCCGTGTGTTTCCTAATTGTTGATTCAAGCTACACGGCTACTCTGTTGAATCCTTAACCGAGACGCTTCTCTGTTCTTGGAGCTGGAAGAATAACCGAAGGCAATCCATGGCATCGTTGTGGCAGGTGCATACCCAGACCACGAACACGCGCACATACCGGCAGGAGGGACTTGTACTGCTTGTCGGCCTGCAGAGTGATGCGGCCGCCTCGCCCGCCGTGGCCACCAGCTGGGCCACCCAGGGGGACAAACTGTGGGGGGGGGGGGGGGGGGGGGGGCGCGGCAGGGAACCGGGTGAGGGACATAGGAAGGGTGACAGGAGAGATCATGGCCGCGCCGTAGCATGTAAGAGCACTGCCACAGGCCCTCAGGTCAAAGGGGGAGGCATGTGAATAACAAAACAGCGACTCCGCAGCACAGCTGGATGTGTTCGTGTGGCGGTACTACCTGCGGCAAAGACCCTGCGGCCGCTAAGTTTCCTGAAATCAATGTAGCAATAGGTACTCCATTCATGGCAGCTCCCCCCACAGTAACCGACCCTTCATAGAACAAGTGGCCGAGGACGTCCTGTGTTCCATGCAAGAGGCGTTCAACAGGCGTGTCTCAGCGGCCGCACCCCTTCACCTGCGATCACACGTGCCCATCCCTGCGCTGGCGACCGTCACCCTACCGCATCCCTTCACCTTCTCCTATCAGACACATCCCCCTTACTCTGTCTCATCAGCACACACACCATCGCCTTCTCTCGTCAGACATATCCCCCACATTTTCTCCTCTCGTCACAAGCAACCCACCCACCTTCTCGCGCCGGAACGCCACCGCCCCGTTGCCCCCGTCCCCCGCCTTGACGCAGATGCGTGCGCGGTCGAAGCAGCGCACGATTGCGGGCACTGAGCGCTGCTTCTTCGGCTTGGACGACTGGGTGTGGGTGCAAGCGTAGCAAGGGGGGGTGATGGGTGCCATCATAGCGAGGGGTGGTGACAGTTGCCAGAGTGATCATGGACCATGGAAGGGGATTAGTGCCCTCGAAGTCATACAATGAAAGGGGCAGTGGTGGTGACAAAATGTTAACAGGTGCCAGAGTAATGGCATGAGCCAGAGTGATGACGTGGAAGGGAAGGGGGACGGGATGATGGCATGTGGGGAAGTATTGATAGCGGGATGAGCATGGAAGGGCAGGGGTGTCAAACGATGTCATATAGAAGGGCATTGATGGCGTGATGGCATGGGGTGGGGGCGGGGTATACGGAGAAATGGCTTGTAAGGGGGTGATGATGGTATGATGACATGCAGGCCGAGTGTGCCAGCATGGTGGAATGCAGGGGTAACAATGGCGTGGCGCAGGCAGTAGAGAACAGTGCGTGCATTGGACTGGTTGTGAAAGGCACTTTCCCACGCACGACAGTACGAGGCTGGCAGACCCTAGCATGACAGCACCCTCCCAGATGAAACGATAATTTACAAGTATGCCCATTCCACCCCTTCATGGAATACACCCTTCATAATGGAGTATGCCCACTGTGTCATGCGCGGAGGATGACACGATAATGTAGCGTGAAATAAGCTTAGCAGGCTGCAAATATGGGGAAGCGCGTCATAATTAGGGAACGTCGGAAACACCCCGATATTGACATTTCAACTATTTGAATGCTAAGACCACTTTCCTTGAAACATGAGCACACTTTCATCTGTCATACATGCTCCCATGCTTCCATTGACGTTACACTGCGATATTTGCCAGCGACTACTAACTACGCAGGGCTTGCAGGAGTTTCCTTTTACTAACAACGATTACCTCATCGCCTGAGGCGGCCCACGCCTCGGCGCTGCCTTCGTCTTCAAACGCCCAGTTTGGATCGTCGTCCTCATCAAAATCGTCGTCGTCCTCATCCTCATCCTCCATTTCTTCCCAGCCTTCCTCATCCCCCGTGGCCTCGTAAAGCTTGAACTCCGCGGCCTCCTCTACGTTACGAACGGCAACAGCCGAGCTAGCTGGACGAGGCTTTAAAGCGTTCGCGGCTAGCCAGGCCTCAAATTCCCCGTCATTACCCGCTGGGCACGCTACGAGACGCAACTTTTTTGCAAGGGTTTTCTCATTCTTGGCGGCGGCGACGCCGGCTCCAGCGCATACCTTCCGGGAATCGATGAAGGAACTAGAATTGTGGGATATTTCCGTGCATGGTGCCGAAGATCCTAGAGAGCGGGATAATTGTAAGCCTCCGGCACGAGAAACACTAAGATGCCGAGGCCCTCTATCTGGGAATGCCCGTTCGCATACACTTGACTGCGGAGAAATCAGAGACCCTGCTAAGGCTGCAGAGCATGAGAAAACCGCGGCACCGGCAGCAGAGGTGGCCATGGTGAAAGACCGACCGCAACACTGGGCAGTCTTGAACTTTGCGAGAATAATAATTACACTATCAACCGTAATTTCCCCCTTGCTGCGGCGTTGAAAAAAAAACACGTCAATTTCCTCGAATTTCTTCGACTTTGGCGAGAAATTGCGGCCCGTCGTTTTATGACCGAGTTTTTGTCCAACATCTTCGAGCTTTCTCCTTTTTGATCCGATGTGCACCCTGGCCGGCCTTGATCACGGTTGGATTGGATAGCAACTAGGACAGACAACAAGGTCTGGGACGGAACAAGGGCATCTTATTTTTGCGGGCATCCGCAATATGAACCCAAACGCCGCGATCAGCCCACGTGGCTTCCCTATATCTTCACCGGGACACGCGTACGTGCCACTGGCAGCACGAAAGATATTTGCTCCTGCAATCGCACTGCAATGTACTGTAGCCTTGACAGCCATGGCCGCCCGTGTGCATGCCGCTAATGCGGGCCTTCAGCTGTCTTCTCAACAGCGACCAGCATTCAGCAGGGCGTGCCAGACTGCCGGGCAACCTGCTCGCAAGCGATTGGTGCCTACTGTTTTAGCCCAGAGCAAGGGTCCGATTTCTTCTTCTGGGCAGAATGACCAGAAGAAGGAAGCGCGGCACGAGACCGTGCCTACAGCACTCCCAACCCGTCGGGGCCTTTCAACAGCCATCGGCATTGCCATCGCAGCGGCATGCACCGCGGCGCCAGCGTCAGCGGGAGGTGCGGTGATTGTCCTCAACCTGCTGCAGTATGGGACTTTCGAAGGCAGCCAGGGGTACTGACCCCGGTATAGTAGTGGTGTGGGGTGCACGTGCCCCACATGATTACTTACTATCGACAGGAAGATGCAGGCAGTATTGCCATAGTTGTCAGCGAGTTATTCCTTGAAGGTCCCCAGGGGAAACCCCGAGTGTTGAATTCTGCCAGTCACGGCATTCTGCGCTTGCGTTGTGCACTTTGAGCGTTGGTGGTGGTGCGTACAGTTTTCGGTTTCATGGAAGGCGTTCTCGACATTCAGCGGGAGAAGGCAAGGGAGACGTATGCTAATCCCGTGGGCCTGGCACGCGAAAGGGTTGAGGAGCTCCAGGCACTCGTAGGTACGACGGCGGGCGTGGGTTCGCGGGTATCGGTGTATGAAGATGTAACTATGCCGAACCGGTGCTTGCCTGGCGCTGCGTGAATGAGACCTGTTGCGCGCTTCACACGAACGCAAGGTTACGGGTGCGGTGTTTTATACAATACCTGTGATGCTGACAACTAATCCAATGCTGACAGCGTGTAGACCCCATCATGAGATTGAGGTTGCAAGGGAGCTGGGTGGTGTGATCAATGTACAAGCCCCGCTTTCCCAAGGCGCCCGCCTGCCATACTCTTGCCTCCGTTTCTAGGGAAGCTGTACGGCCCATGCACTGCCATGCATGTCAACGGATGTGCATGTGTCGTATTGCCATTCATGTCAACGGATTGGCGTGTACTTGATCTCATGAGCAGAGCTCGCGCAGCGCTTCAGTCCGCCTTGCTGTATAGTAGTACATTTGATGTGCTTGATAACAGAACATTGAGCATAGCATGCATCATGCTTCAGTCCGCCTTGCGGTATGGTAGTACATCTGATGTGCTAGATAGCAGAACATTACCCACACTTGCTCACCTTGCACTTGTACCTACCTGCGCCGGTGTTTACTCCCTCGCATGTGTGCTCAGCTCTCTTGATCACGCGCTCGCCTGGTCGCTTGCTTGACTCACTTGCTGGCTTGCTTTGCTTGCTTGCTTCGCTGACTCATTCATTCAACTGGTTGCTCATTCGCTCGCTGGCTGGCTGGCTGGCTGGCTGGCTGGCTGGCTGGCTGGCTGGCTGGCTGGCTGGCTGGCTGGCTGGCTGGCTGGCTGGCTGGCTGGCTGGCTGGCTGGCTGGCTGGCTGGCTGGCTGGCTGGCTGGCTGGCTGGCTGGCTGGCTGGCTGGCTGGCTGGCTGGCTGGCTGGCTGGCTGGCTGGCTGGCTGGCTGGCTGGCTGGCTGGCTGGCTGGCTGGCTGGCTGGCTGGCTGGCTGGCTGGCTGGCTGGCTGGCTGGCTGGCTGGCTGGCTGGCTGGCTGGCTGGCTGGCTGGCTGGCTGGCTGGCTTGGCTCTATCACCGGCGTCCTCGCACGCAGAGCGGGGCGCCCCCTACGAGGAGATCCGCAAGCAGCTGGTGGACGCCAGCCTGGACTGCATCCCGGCGGCCAACGACCCCAGGATGGCTGTCGGAATTAACGTGAGCCGGGACCAAGGGGTGACAGCGTGCACCCACAACTCGTGTTGTGGATGGTAGCACACAGCCACCCCTTGTGTGCTGTCAATGGATGTTGCAATGCACTGGAATTTGGCGGTAGGGTATCCATGCACTGGAAGCCCTTGCCATCCCTTCCACATGCTGTCCTTCCTACAACACTACCGTCAGCACCCCACATCTGTGCGTTATCAACGCCCCAAAGGCCCTCACCCCATTTCTGCCATCCACCCGCCCACGCAAGCCCATGCGGTCCTGCCGAGATGCAAGCAGAGTGTCGGGTGGAAACGGTGAGGACCTTCCTGCCACTTGTTCATGCCCTCAACATAACAAGGGCCATCTTGCCCTTGCCAACATGCAATGCTGCCGAGAATTCGATCATGAAGGCACGAGAAACGAGCGCATGCTGGCCAGCGGCGGACTCAACGTGATCGTTTACTAGCTAGCTCAGGCACTGCTAATGCTTGCAGCTTGCCCCCGCCACATGAGCCCACTGTCGTCCACCACCCAGTTATAATACTGCCATCCCCAGGTTCCCACCCGCACGATATCCCACGGTGTTCCGAACCGCGCCAACCAGGTGCTGGTGATGTTGCTTTCGTTGCCCCCCACACCCATACATGCCACCCCACGCCCATGCCCCATTGATGCGTGCAGTCGTGCACGCTTGACATTGTCCAGAGGAGCCTGATCGGACTGGCGCCGGAGCGTGCGGTCGCGGATGCCAGGCAGTCGGTCACCCTCCACAAGCAGCTCATCCAGTTGCGTCGGTTGCGCTTAGTCTCGGCCTCTGTTGTACCATGAACAATAGACGGTGTCATAGTCACCCTCCCCACGCAGCTTGTCCAGTTGCGCTGGTTAAACTTCATTTAGTAGCGAGGCTAGCAGTAGGGGATACTCCCGGCACCCTCCACACGCAGCTTGTCCCTCTACGGGTGGGATGCTGCTTTCAGCTGCTACCATGCTGCGGGCGCCACTTCTCTGCTAGACATTTATAGGCACGGCTGCCTGCTGGCCCGCATACTGTGCCCTCATCCTCTCCCCCCCATGCTATTCAGAGTGCAGGGCGCACGGTGGCCATGTTGAGGTTAGAGCTGCTATGTTTCTGACTGCCAGTTGGGGCCAGGTGGAGCAGGGATCTTTCTAGTAGGGATGGTGGTGGTTAGTAGTACCAAGCACTGCAGCGTCGTTTGGTGTGGGGCCACCGCCTGGGATCATAACTTGGCAATGGTATAGGTGACCATCCGCGCATATTTGTGGACGTGCTCAGATGGATATGTTGCCATAGGGATAGTGGCCAGAGACAGAAGACATGTCATCCTAAGTCGCCAGATACCGCCCTCCTAAGGAACAGCAGCGCGCGGCATGTTCGACAGTGGTGCGCCTTTCCTGTCCATGAATAGTCATCCTGCGTAGATGTTTATTGTCCTAGGGTGCTGCTTTAGGGACGATCCATGCCATTGCATGCTTTCCTGTGCGGCGTACATCAAGAGGCTCCCATCCGGTTGTGCATCTGCTCAAGAAGGGCATGCAGATGGCTTTGGGGCCACTGGGCTGCGTGCACGATGCTGGGGGGCTCCTTGGAATGTCCGCTCTGACTGCTTGTCATGGCCCCTTGTCATTTCCTTGCCATGGCCTTGTCATGGCCTTGTGATGCCATGTCATGACCTTGTCATGGCCTTGTCATGGTCTCGTCATTGCCTTGTCATGTTCAGGGGCTTCAAGAATCTGAGTGACCTATTTGCGGCCCAGCACGCCGCCACGGGGAAGATCGACGCAAAGTGAGTTCCGCGCGAGCAAACGTAAAAACTTAATCATGAGATGCTACTATCCTGCCAGCATGCTCAAACGCCAATAGATAATATAGTAGTATACAATAGTATGTATTGCTGCGAATAGATAATATAGCAGTATACAGTAGTATGTATTGCTGCGATTATATATTAAATAGTATAATTACTTACAGCTGCAAATGTGTATAGAATTATCGGATATTCCTCCTTAACTTATAATTATCCGTATCGTATATTCCAGTGAGCAGGTGTCTGGTCTGCTGGCCACCATGTCTGCCATCTGCAAAGCGAGAATCGTGTTCTGACTGCACCCTTGACCCTGCACCTTGATGGCATCGCCGCAGCCAAATGTCTACGTTGTCTTTGACTGCATACTGATTCTATTGTAGTACAGCCTGGACAATTTTTTCTGGACACCCTTCCTGTTGCATCTTTGCTGGCCCTGGGTGATGCGTATTAAGCTATCAGCAAGTACCTCAATTAGAATGCATGGCACACGTTGAGCGCGAAATGCTTTGCCCTAGTACCATTGTGTACCCTAGTAACCGCCTTTTTGCCAGAGTGACAGCCGTGCCAGGTTTGTCCTCGCAACAGCCTGTTTGGCATAGTGTTAGTGTCCTAGTGCCAGCCTTTGTGTCATAGTAGCAGCCTGTTTGTCCTAGCAACCGCCGCCCGTAGGGCTCTAGTTCCTTTCGTTAGCACGCGTGCGAGGCCTCCTGATCAGCACAGGACTGCATGTGCGACTGTCAAACATACGACGGGGTTTCATCCCGCTGCTGCCAAGACAGGCTGATGGTAGCATAGTCACTTGAAGCAGGGCTGCAGGGGGGCATTCGTCTGGCTTGTGCCCTGCATGCCTATGAAGACCGCATTTCCCTGCCGCCATATGTTCACATTTGTTTTGATCAGCAGCCCGAATGTGGGGGTGGGACCCACGCAATTGTCGTGCAGGGTAGATCTTTGTGACAGGTGGCAGCAGTGATCCTGGCCCTGGGACAGGAGCATGGCTATCGTTGCATGCAATAGACGGGAGTAGAAAGGCAGCATGCATGTCAATCATGGCACATGCTACCAGCTTGTTGTCGATTGCCATGCGATCGAGCTTAGTGTGGTTGGAGGCTGCGAGGCTGCCACTTGTCAGGGTCGCCACGTTACCTAGTTTCGTATTGTTGGACAGGACCCTTGTTGGGCACCCGTTCATGCGCATGACTCGAGTCTGCCTGCTTCTCCGTGGCCCGCATTCCGTGTAACAAATTCCACAGCAATGCGGAGGTGAAAGCGGCCTTCAGTGACCTCCTCAACAACTTGGATCGATACAAAGTCACCATTGTCAAGGCTTTGGGCTTTTGAATCACAGATTATTGCAAAAGAAGCAGTTGTTATCTAGTTAGTCAAGAGAATAGTTGAAATTCCGCATGAAAGTTTGCATGCCCACGCATGATTCAATGGACCTGAGCAATGCATGGACTACTAATTCGAAATTTCACTGGTCAGTTACACGGATATGTACATCAGTGCCTCACGAAAGTAAGTAAGTACTTGCGTGTCATGCGCTGATGCGCATGGGCATGCCGTGCGGAGTACTATGCTAATTAATCTCATCAGAAAAAAATTACACGAAAGAGCTTTACAAATATCGTCTGCATCATGCATGCCCCAAACATATAGTCACTAGGGGGGATATAATCCTCATCTGAGCTGTCCTCTAGTGTAATGGCAGACAAGGCGGTAGTGTAGCGGCTATCCTCAGGGGCAATAACCTCCACCTTGCGCAGTGAATATTCATACGCGATTCACGTCGTACGTGGCCTGGCAGGTGTATCATCAAGGAGACAACCAGCAATCATGTATAATACGCGGTGTATAATGTATTATACGCCGATCCTACGCTAGCTCTTGGAAAACCCTTTTTTGGCATGGTTTCGAGCTAGGGTTCTTCAACATAATCTGAGCAACCAAGCATGGTCTGCTGGTGTTTTTGCCATACCTTTTGCCCAAACATGACATATATAGCATGACATTGGCATTGCCATCACTACCTAGAAATACAAGCATAGTTTCTAACGATCTAACTTGATAGTTTCTCTTCAAAATCGAGAAAACAACTAAGTATCAATACCAGTATCAATTCACAACTCACTGGAAAGGATAATAAAAATGAAGAATTCAAGATATGCATGTGCACACTACATGGAAGCTAGCGGCAGAGAACCGTCTTCCAAACTGATAGTAAAGAGAGCTTGGGCAACTGCCAAGCTGCCAAATATAGAAGTGATAGTAAGAACCATGGTGCCAGTGTTCGCAGACCAGCCTGCTTCTTCTTGGCGTCACTAGTCGCCTTCCTCTTCCTCGTTTTGTGATCCTTCTCCGCCTAGCTGCTCGATCAGCAGCCTGTAACGGAGTGCCGGCCGGCGCGGTGGCTTACAAGAAGCCACCGCGGTGGCTAATTTGCAAGGGCACACTTTTGCGTCCTTCGCATACGAGCCGCCCAGGATATGGCAGTGACCTTCCTCGGGTAGAGGAACCACTGAACTTTGCCTGGCAGAGTGAGCACTCCATGTATTAGTTATTTGTCTGCAGCCCATTCTTGAGGATGCGCTCTTTGCTAATGTATGTCCAGGCAGTTTCGGATGCGGCCTCTTCTTCATCCGGCCGCACATCATCATCATGATTCGTGTTCCATTGACTCCTCACTTCGTGTCAGCCATGCCTGGATATGTCGATATGCTAGCTACGATATAATATATAGGTGCCAGATGACCACTGGTGACGTTGCTAGCTGAGACAATATATAGCTTTCATGAAAACTTGTCAACCGTTCAAATTATTAATTAATGTCTTGTCTTCTTTATGTCGAATCTTCAGCGCCTAAGTCCCGCCTTAATTCACATAAATCATGCATTCTCACAAGTCACAATGTCCTTCGACAATGAACGCGCTCTAGTGTATAACACGCGCGTGCATTATACACTAGCTAGCTATCTCATCACGCAATTATTTGTTCCTAGTACAGGTCGGCGCACCGCAGTCTGGCTGGGCAAGAAACGCGGTCTGTAAAATGATGCCAAAACCCACCTCGTAAGCCAAAAATACGCCAAAAATACGCGATACGCACGAAAATACGCAAGAAATACGCGGCGCGTACGAAAGTACCCCATTTTCATGCGCGTCGCTCGCGTATCGCGCATAATACGCTTCATACGGCGCATAATACGCCGTATGAATATTCACTCAGTGGTGCACAGGTGCACTTGGTGCACCTATAGAGCAGGTGCAGTTTGCACCCTATATACTCAATTGCAGGAAGTAGCTAGCCCAGAATATGTATTAAAAGCCATATGCCCCTTCTCAGGGATATGCATGCTACATGCATGTACTCCCAACGGAGTTATATATGCATGTTCTTCAATCTGATGTAAGTTATATTTTTATTCTTTAATATGTGTATCAAAGAGACAATATGTGTATGGTTGCATGGGCCACCGCCCCGACAGTAGGTACCGTGCTTGACTACAATTGGCAGGGTTGCATGCCACCTGCTCATCCATGTCTCCATGGCTCGGCTGCTCTCCGCGGTCGCTACATCCTCCGGGCGGCTGGATGCCGGTGCTGCTGCATGCCGCTGTGGCTGAGCGCGACAAGTTTGCCGCCTACAGCAAGGTGGGGCCCCACCGGGTCGGAGATCCCCTTTGTCCTTGAGGAGATTCGATCGGGGCCATGGGCCCCAAGACGGCGGAGTTTTTCCACGAGTCCTGCCAGCTAGCTTCGTGAAGACCGCCCCGACCTCGAGACGTCAGACCGCCCCGTGGTCTGGCCGCGCGTGCATGGTCCTCGTATTGGCGGCACTGAGCTAGCGCCTGTCACTCGCCCTTGTCACTCGCACCGTGGCTGATGTGTAATTATTATTCCGCCGCACCCGGGCCGACTTTGTCTCGACCAATTGTGCAGTCTAGATCCCTCCCAGGCCTGCGGTGGGCCGGCAGCAATGTTGCTGCGTGTCGTAACGTTTTGTGATGTAGTTAGTTGCACCTTGTGCAGCTGGCGTGATCCTTGCATGCCCGTGTCAGATTACTATATTAATTTCTTTAGGGTTCTTATTATTCTTTTCGGGTTTTTCCTTATTTTGGTGCATGCCAATCTCACCTCCGTAATTCTAAAGTTATCATCCTCAATGAATATATATCATTTTCCAGGCTACTACGTACTCTCAACGTTGCTTCCCAGCTCTAGATACGGGTCGCGGGTTGCCTCCACACATGTTCGGTAACCCTTGTTATAATTAATTAATTAATTAATTAATTAGACTCGTGCTCCCGTTGGGGAGTCACGGAGCATTAACCCCGATGGATGGATGGATGGGTGCAAACATTCCTACCGGTCTAATCTATCTATCTACATTGGCTACCTACTACATCTATCTAACAGCATTCTAACTACATCATCTATCTAGGCAGCCGCTCGCTGCCCTAGGGGGAGCTATCTGGCGTGCCTCCCGCGGGATTGCACACGTGCGGGCGCTTCCCCACTGGGGGGGGCTCGTTGTCCTCTATGACCTGGGCCCACTTGGCCTTGTCCATCATCTTCTTCCAAATCACGGAGAGGCCTAGGCCCCCCATGTGCTCTACTAGCTGTTCTTTGAAGGTGCGGGCCTTGCGGCGTCTAACATCACTGGGCCCAGCCCACGTCAGGAGGTGCCGGCCAGGCTGGGCTGGTCGCAGACCTGCGGGGGGGCCACGTGAGGTGTCTACTGTACCTGGTTGGTGCGAGCTAGGTGCCCTACTAGCTGCAGGCGGCGTTGCTTAATGGTGCTGGTGATATAGGGCATGCCCTGGTACAGGTCCTCATTGCGGACATGAGCAGTGCTCATATCCTACTCTGAAAATGGAACGCAGCATGCTGGTGACCGCGCCGTCCAGCTTGCGGGCCAGGTCGGCGGTGAGGGTCCACGTCTCGGCGCCATACGTGAGAACAGGAAGGACGAGGACCTTGAACAGGTCCTGTTTCTCGATCTTGCCCAGGGGCTTGCGCCACAGGGCCCGGTACTGGCGTAGTAAAGCGTGCCAGGCGAGGGAGATGCGATGGTCCACATCCACCTCGCAGCTGGGGAGCAGGCTGCCCAGCAGCTTAACGCGGTCCCGATACAGGACTCGAGAGCCGTCTAGGAGATAAAGGGGCGGCGGTTGGTTGGTGAGCCCAACCGCCAGGGCCTCTGTCTTCTTGCTGACCTCAAGCCCCACGTACTGCACGGGCCTCGAGAGCCAGGCAGTCAAGCCATGTCTGCACGTGCTCAGTGTCCTCGAAGAGAAGAGGGTGGTGTCGTCTGCGTAAATGATGTCTGCCAGCCGAATCTCCGTGTCCGCACCGCCATGCCAGAATTTGTTAGCAACCTGCACTCCTGGTTCCCTGCCCACAATGCGGGCAAATCGCTTGCGCGCCTGAATCATTACGTATTCGACAACAATAATGAACAGGTAGGGCGACAGCACGCAGCCCTGCCACACACCCTTCTGTAAAGGGCATGGGGGCGTGGTCCCGTAAGAAGTGCGCACCGAAGTGGTGGACCCTTCATACAGGTTGCGGATGACAGCAATCAGGGGGCGGGGGATCCGGAACAACTCGAGGATGTCCCAAAGCGCAGCCCGCAGGCCAGAAAACCGAATCGAAGGCTTTGATGAAGTCCACCAGCACAAGGTGCAAAGGGGACTCACCAGGCTGAAGGCGTTGCAGTTCCTCCACCAGGCGGCGAGTAGCGAAGAGCGCCTGTACTGTGTTGCGACCTGAACGGAAGCCGTGCTGAGTCTCGCTGAGGTGACCGTCCAGGGCTGTGCGCAGACGGTTCAGGATGAGCCGCATAAGAAGCTTGCATGAGGGGGGCACTTTGAATGCCGGCACACCCCTCTGTAGTTGCCGGGGTCGGCAGGCGACCCCTTGTTCTTGTACAGCATCGTGCGAAAACTGTGTTAATTGCCAGGCCGCTGGAGGTGGTTGCGACGACAGCAGAAGGCGGTTGCAGATGTTCCGGAAGAGCAGCATAACTCCTGTGTCCTCGAATTCGGCTGCAAGTTTTACAACTGCGGCCGGAATCTCGTCAGAGCCGGTGGCTGCGTCATAACGCAGGCGCTGGACCGCCTCCGTGACCTCGCGAGAGGTGAAAGGAGGCATGTCAGACGGGTCGCCAAGTGGGCCGACCAGCGGGGGGACTAGGTAGTCCGCCGCTGACCTAGGCGGGGCAGGGGGCCCAACGGGGCCGGCCAGGGCGGCCGGGCGGGCGGCGGCGGCTGGGAGCAGGGGTGGGGGCGGCGCAGCTGTCCCCACGACCTCGGCCGTGGCCGTGGCCCAGGTACGAAGCCGCTTGGCTGGGGCGCCGGGGACGTCGTGGCGGTGGGGCCGGCCGAGGCCGTCCGGGTGCCCGAGGAGGCGCTTGTACCAGAACCAGGCCCCCTTGCCGTCGTGCTTCTGCTGGCAGCTGCGTAGGTCCTTGACCATCTGCTGAGCATCTGCCTTCTCAGCCTGCTCGTAGGCGGCCCTCAGTGCTGCTTGCAGCCCAGGTTTGGCGAGCGGATCTCTGTTGCGGCGGAGCATCTGCCTGGCGGCGACCACTGTCGGTGCGTGACGGTGGACAGCAAGCTGCCGACGCGGAGGCAAGGTGGGGAGGGTGCGGGCAGCCAGGCGATACTTGGCGGCGACACCACGGAGGATCACTGAAATATCCCCCAGCGGGGGGACTAGGTAGTCCGCCGCTGACCTAGGCGGGGCAGGGGGCCCAACGGGGCCGGCCAGGGC
This sequence comes from Mesostigma viride, assembly GCA_009746045.1. Lineage (NCBI taxonomy): Eukaryota > Viridiplantae > Streptophyta > Mesostigmatophyceae > Mesostigmatales > Mesostigmataceae > Mesostigma > Mesostigma viride. The sequence goes on from RPFO01000246.1 coordinate 3,366,411, forward strand.
GGCCGGGCGGGCGGCGGCGGCTGGGAGCAGGGGTGGGGGCGGCGCAGCTGTCCCCACGACCTCGGCCGTGGCCGTGGCCCAGGTACGAAGCCGCTTGGCTGGGGCGCCGGGGACGTCGTGGCGGTGGGGCCGGCCGAGGCCGTCCGGGTGCCCGAGGAGGCGCTTGTACCAGAACCAGGCCCCCTTGCCGTCGTGCTTCTGCTGGCAGCTGCGCAGGTCCTTGACCATCTGCTGAGCATCTGCCTTCTCAGCCTGCTCGTAGGCGGCCCTCAGAGCTGCTTGCAGCCCAGGTTAGGCGATCGGATCTCTGTTGCGGCGGAGCATCTGCCTGGCGGCTACCACAGTTAACGCCAAGCGCATTGGTGTGATCCTGATTCGGCATATCTCTGCGATTCCAGCGGCACCGGAACGAGTTCATTCCGACAAGTATCAAGAAAGTTATGGCGTTCCGACTTCCCGGTCGCGCGCGAGCGCGAGCCGGCTGTTCTTCTAAGTCGGACGTGAATATTTGCCGACGACATATGGGGTCGACAGTAATTCCTGGGCTGACAGGAATTAGGTGCTGTACCTACGACGGTATTGGATTAATACGTCGTACGCAGGAAATAGGAACCTTAACCTGTGGTCTGTTGGTACCGCAGGCTTAGTCCTGGACTTCTAGGTGCAGATGCAATAGTCACTGTGGACTGTGCTCTGTGGTCACTGTGCCTGTATGGCAGACCTACTGTATAGGAGTGGGCGCTGTACAGGTAGTGAATACTGTACCGGGGGTGTTATTACTGAGCAGGCCTCCTAGGCTGCTCAGGACTAGCAAGCACAGTGCACAAGTATATAAACAATAGGCCAGTGCCAAATGGGCATCTCTTGCGAGCCCGCCTCACGTGTTGTGCCTTGACTTGGCAAGCTCGTGTACAAGCCTCAAGTGTTGAGCGCTGTAAACATTATCCGATTTAACAAAGCTCCGTTTCCAACCATATTCACACATTGCTGCATTGCAACCATATCCTTCACATTGCGTGTGATAAGAACTTAACTCAAATTACAACCAGTCTCAGCGGAACGGCCAGGAGGGTCGTTGCCGGTTGCGGTGTGCAGCGTTGACGACGAGGAGCTCGTCTGGTGGTGAATGGTGCAGGAGGAACAACGGCAGCAGGATTTCCGGTTTCGGCAGTCTGCTGGGGGTTCGATTTCTCCTGAATTACGTCGTGTCGTTCGGGATCTATCTTTATTGCTTGCAGATCGTCCGCCTGTAATCGCAGCTTCGTGCAATTCGTCGACGACCAGGTCGAAGATTGGGAGCGAATTCTGCGACACGTACAAACCATCGTCATTCCGGAGCACCGGAGCATCGACGACCTTGAGCAGGAGCTTCACGGGTTGGTCGGCATCCAGACGGTGATTACTGCAGTAGCAGAGCGAGTGCGGACGGAGTTGGCGCAAGGCGAGGCGAGGTTGCGGAGCAGCTGGCGCAGGGCGACACGAGTTTGTACCGACAGTAGCGGGCGCGCCACGTGCTTTCGCAGGCGGCATCGGCGACGAGGGTGTTGCAGCGGGGCCAGTTAGGCGTGAACGACGCGGAGCGGAGCACACAGGCGGCTTGCAGAGGTCGGGGCGACAGCGGAAGCCATCGCCGGAGGACAGCGCGCGACAAGAGTCGGCAGGTTTCCGAGAGAGTAAGAGTTCCTTTTCAGGAACTGCCCCCGCCCCTTCGCGTTCGTGTGACGCGTTGGGAGAGTTTGCACCTCTTGGGTACGATAGTGACCTTGAGGTAGGAGCAGGGGGTGTCGCTGGGCTAGGCGACGAGACACTTGGCGACCACGAGGTGCCAAGTACAATCCGCGGGGTGCCAACGACGGGTTGTCACCTGTCTACTTTACCAACGGTGACGATTCAGTCATCGCGGGCCGACAGCGGGTCGACGACGGCGCAGCAGGTAGCAGGGTACCAGAGCTGATTGTGGTGAGCGACAGCGACGACGACAGCGACAAGGAGAACCAGGACGCGCCTGGGGCCAGCCGTGGTGGTCTTGCCTGAGTGGTAACACTTGGCACTTTCCTTTCTTGTTCAGTAGCTTATATTGCTTTAATTGCTGCTTGGCCACTTGGCTGGCTGTAGCAGATCTGAACAGAGGCCATCATGGAGGATGGAGCTATCAACCAACAAGCGGGCTTTATGGGCTTCGCGCGGCGCGGCGCTGGGCTGGATGGACGAGATGGACGCGATGGACGCGGTGGACGCGATGGACGCGGGGACGGCCAGGCGCTGGGAGACCAGGCTGAGGTGCCAGATAATCAGAGCCAAGGATCGCAGGGCGGGCAGCACGCGCCAGCCGCAGATCAAGCGGCGCCTAAGCGACCAACCGTTGCTGAGGGGTACGCGGTGCTAGGCCAGTTTCAGTCCATCAAGGACAATTGGCAGCCCCGGGATGCTGAGAGGATGTTAGAGGACATGAACTTGTACACGGAGATATACAACGGTGACAAGCTTCGCATCCTGGCGTCTAGTGCCTACATACGGCAGTCGGCGAGGCGGCTGTTCAAGTTTGTTCGGGAGCGACACGCGGCGGGGGACACCTGGACGGCGTTTATGACGCGACTCAGGTCGTTCCTGAGTGACAAGAGGACCATAGATGGGTCCCACCTGAAGCAAGAATACCTGGACTACAAGCCCATCAAGGGGCAGCTAGTGGTCCACGCCTTTGAAGACTTCGTCAAGCTGAGGGAGGACGCCATGGCCAAGGGCTTCTTCGTCGCAGATCGGATGGCCATGGGCGACTTTCTCAAGTCGCTGCAGCTGGATCCGGTCACCATGGATAATGTGACCATCCACATGCGACAGGTCCATGGCTGGGCAGCCATGACGGACCAGTTGTATGAGTGTTTCAGCGGCAAGTACGTGGGTGGTAAGCGCCCTCGTCAGGGTGATGAGGAGGCCACTGAACCCACGGTTAAGTCCATGAGGGGATCGGGCCACGGGGGCCCAGCGCCCTCGAGAGGGCCTGAGACCTCTTCAAGGGGTCGAGGAAGGTCCAGGAGGGGGCGTGACAGAAGGGCTGGACGGGGGACCCCGCCGAAGTCGGGACATCCACAGTCCCAGTTTGACTTCAAGAGGGTGGGTGGTCCTCCCAAGGCTGGGCCCAGCAGTGGGACCTCACGGGACATCAGTCAGGTGGAATGTTATTTCTGCCAGGGGAAGGGTCACTTCAGGAATGAGTGTCCCTCGTACCTGAGGCAGGAAGGTCAGAGCAAGCCAGCTCAGGGTGGCAGCAAGGACAAGGCTGGTCCATCCCAGGACAAGGGCAAGGGCAAGGCTGCTGATCATTGACTTGAGCCTGCACACATCCCTGAACCCTGGAGGGTGCCCCCAGGGGTGTGTAATGAAGCTGCTAGTGACAGCAGTGAGGGGCAGCCCCATGCTCTAGTGAAAGAGCCTATTGGACACGATGGGGCAAGCTTGGTTACCACAGAGAGTATGCCAGCTGTAGCTGCAGTGGTTACTCGCCAACGTGCCCGCCATGGCGGTGCTGAGCCTGAGGTAGGACCTGGTGATGTGGACCCAGGTGGATCTCAGAAGCATTCTGACCGTGCAGGACTGGCACAGGATGGTCAGGATGAGGATAGGGCTGGAGACAGTCTGACAGGCACGACCCTGGTGCCTCCTGTACATAAGGGATCTGTACATACCTTGAGTGCTAATAATGACAATAAAAGGTTTTCTCTCTTGTATGACATTGCCTCAAGGTTGCATACCATGTTTGGCCATGCAGCTCAGTCTTTGCAAGTTGCTAGACGGCTGGGAGGAAGTGAGTTGTACTCCATCTGCCAACAGGTTGCTCAAGCTTGCAAGTGCAGGCTAGTTGCTAGAAAGCCCAAGCAGTCTCATGCCAGGACTCCTATTTTGCAGCCAGGCCATGTGCAGGTAGATATTCAGAGAATCAGGGGTTTGAAGCTGCTGGTGGCAGTGGACAGATATACCAAGTACAAGACCCTAGAGATCCTGCCTGACATGGAGAAGCCTACATTGATTGCTGCTCTGAAGTTGACAAGGAGCAGGTACCCTGGGTTGGAGTTGTTGCAGTGTGACATTCAGTTTGAGTGCTGTGAGAACCTGCCAGAGTTTCCAGAGTTGCTGATTACACCCAGGGAGAGCCACGGCCAGCAAGGGGTGGTGGAGAGAGCCATCCAAGAGATCAAGACTGTGCTGCTGGTGGAGAGGATTCCAAGGACGTCATCTGCCATTGTGACATCTGCATGGCTACGTTCTGTGGAGGACAGGCTGAACCTGAGGACTCCCATGTTCTTTGGTGACATTGCCATCAATCCTCTTATGCTGCATACCAGGATGCTGCCAGCTGATGCTGAGCAGGCATGGAAGGAGAAGCTAGAGGCCAAGTTCCTCAAGCTGAGGCAGAAAGACAAGGGCTGGAGTGTCCTAGAACCTAACGTTGGACAACAGGTTGTTGTGTGGAAGGAACCAAGCTTTCCAGGGAAACGTGGCAGCTGGCATGATGGGGTGGTGACCCGAGTAGAAGCCGCTGGCCATAAGTGCTGGGTGGCCATTGATGGCTCCCAAGCAGTGCACCGTCTGTCCTGGTCAAAGATCCGTCCCCGGGGAGGTAATCAAGGAGACCTCTTCCAGGTGCCCGCTGGTGTACAAGGCGGGGGTGACGTGGAGCTTCCTGATCAGGGTGCTACAGCTGTATCGAGCCCTCAGGGTGACCCTGGCCCGGCCCCTGGGGTACCTTCACATACGGTGGTTGGGCAAGCAGGCGGACAGGCTGCACCTCCGGAACGGCCCGACACCAGGCCTAGGGGTGTGCGTCTATCAGATATTGTACAGGCTTTGCAAAGAGCCAAGAAGGAGCCTAAGGTGTCCAAGCTTGTCCAGTTGGATGAACCTGAGGTAGCTGCCATGGAGATAGATACCAATGCACAGGTTTCTGTCATGGGACCTCAGCATACAGGAGAACTGCTGGTCGGAGAACCAAGTTGCCCCTGGGTGTCTGATTTCAGTGGTAGGACGCATCTAAGGGTGTTGGGAGAGGTTACTGCCCCTGTCATGGGTGTGGATGTGACCTTCCTTGTCCTAGAGGACTATGATGGCCCTGTGATTTTGGGTCAGAATTTTCTGGGCAATCCTGGGATTTCTATCAGAGCTACAGCTCTGAGAAGAGATGGCTGGGGGATGATTCCCCTAGAAAATTTCAGGACAACATTTCCAGTCAGGTGCAGGGCCAAGCCGGTCAAGGGTGTAAAATGGGATGAAGGGGAGGTGCCCCCAGCGGCCAGTTTGGTGATTCCAGCTGTGTTGCACCCCAGCAGTATTGGCATAACTCACAGGAGCCTTGCTGCACACTCTCCTTTGACATATGACCAGCTGGTCCAAGAGATGAGCTCGCCTACTTTGTTTGAGGCTTGGAAGCTCGCCTTCTCCAAGGCATTGGAGGAGTGGTTGCAGTTTGAGTGTGCTGCACCAACAGACAGACGTCCCCCAGCATCAAGGAAGCTTGCTTTGAGATTTGTGCTGAAGAGGAAGGTTGTGGATGAGGTATCAGTGCCCCATGTCAGGCCTGTCCTGAATGAGTATCACGGCACGGGGAGTCTGCCAGGAGAGGAGCTATACACGCCAGGGATGCTACACGACACATGGAGAATTTTGCTATGTCTCTACGTGGGGTTGCTGAACAGGGGAGCAGCTATGTCATCAGTGCTGCTGGACTTCAAGAGGGCATTTTTAAAATCTGATCCAGAAGTGGCCAGGAGGGTGTGGAAGCAGGATGAGCCTTACTGTGTTGAGGTGCCTGCCATCTGGAAGCTGGAGCTGCATCAACAATTCCTGGTTATTCTGAAGGGCCTGGAAGGACTCAGGTCGAGCCCAATCATCTGGAGACTCACGCTGCAGGAAGCTCTGATCAGTGAGTGTGGCTTGAGAGTGTCTTCAGTTGATCCCTGTTTGCTGCTGGCCCAATGGGAGGGTCTGCCAGTGTATGCTAGTTTGCATGGAGATGATCTGCATTTGCTAGCCCCCACGACCTGGCTGAAGAAGTTTATTCCTGTCATCAGTGGCAAGTTTTCACTGGGCAAGGAGCTGTGGCAGGAGCCCAACAAGCCTGTAGTGTTCTGTGGAATGCAGGCTACCCTGTTCAGGAGGGACGGGGAGTGGAGTATCAGGCTTCAGGCTGGAGGAGATTATAAACAGACCATTGTGAAGGCCTTGCCAGAGAAGATCACCCAGGCTGCAGGACCTGAGTTGAGAGGCATGTGGGCCTGGTTTGCCAGCATCTGTGGTCCGTCTTTGATGGTCCATAGCAGAATGCCTGATGAGGTGCTTGAGGATGAGAAGCCTCGAGTCATAGCCCGGTTGGTGGAGAGTACCCCTGATCTGATTTTGTCTGGGATTGACTTTACCCAGCCTATCACCTTGGAGATCTTTGTTGACAGTTCCATGGATGCTCGCCAGGTTACCAAGGTCAGGGGGAGATCTGCTGCTCTGTTTGCTTTTTATCAGAGCAGGGCAAGTTTGTTCAGCTGGTACAGCAGACTGCAGAAGAGGGTCTGTATCAGTTCAGATGTGGCAGAATGCAGGGCCATATGCGAGGGGATCCAGTCCAGCCTGTACATAAAGGAGTTAATGCTGGAGCTGGCTTCAGTTACCCCTTGGACCTTGCAGATGGAGACGTTGTTGCTAACAGACAGCATGGGTATGGTCCAGTTTGTTCACAAGCAGCTGGCCAGGAGCCGGGACCTGGATTATTTGTTGCTGAAGGAGTTGGCCAGTTTGGTTGACTTGAAGCATATCCCTGGCGAGGAGAACCCTGCTGATGCATTGACAAAGCTGCCACACAAGGCCCCAGCCCAGTACAATGTACTGAGGAAGCTCATGAATGCTGACTGTCAAGTCGGTCTATCTGTCTAAAAGCTGAGAGCTGGGTGCTTAAGTCTCTGGATATCAGGCTGGGAGCTTGATTGTACATAATCCTGAGCACACCTTGAGGGGTGAGACATGTCTCTGGTGTGGGAATGTCTGACATTGTCTCTGATGGAGAGATGTCTATCTGGGGTTTTCATCTCAGTCTGAGGTTTCCCCAGATCTGTGGTTTGTGGGCGGGGTTCGATTCCCTGGTGCCGTCTTAAGGCGGAGTTTCACGGACTGGCTGACCCATCCACCATGCTGGTGAGGTGGCGACAGGTCCCCTGATTTTCCACGGTTGGAACGAGTATGGGAGCTTGTGTTTTGCATGTGCTTCGCGTAGATGTTGTGTCTGGTTCGATAAGGGGCAGCAGACCGGCGCCGACTCCCGTCTGGGGGTCAGCAATGTTTTCTGATGAGCTGTTGTGGGTGATCTGTGGGGTTTCGCCTAAGGTCCTGAAGGTTGTACATACTTCTCAAGTTCTTAGCTGAACACCTATGGGCTGCCACAGTTGGCCAACCTCTTGTACATG